>CATIWQ010711557.1:0-12310 GCA_949673415.1 Euphorbia schlechtendalii
AATTCCATCTCTGAAAGATATGGCCTCTGGGACTTTACAGATCCTCTGACGACTTCATGTTCTCCAGATGATGCTTCATTCTGAGGCTTTCTTCTGAACTCAGAACTTACAAAACTTATTATCCTTTGAGAACCAACAGAATTGAATTTATTCAAGAGAATTCAATTGAATTCATTTCTCAAACAAATTTCTTTATTTAGAAACTTCATTTATATTAAAGAATTCAATTGATTGTTAACTAATATATTTAACATTTTCTTAAAATAATTTATATAGTTATTTTAACTCCTTTAATTAAAAGTATATGAGAAGGTAAAATGGTAAAAATAATATTCAAAGGCATAACATAAATAGATTCCGTTGAAATTTTGCAACTTTTTGGAAGATTTCAACGAAATATACCTTGCATTCATAAAAATTCAAATGTTGCATGATTTGAATTTATCAATATTTGTTTGGTTCCAAATAAGAGAATTTATTCAAATGAATTCAAATGAATTGAATTCTTTTAAAATTGACATTTCCAAAATACACTCTTAATAAATGAAAATGGGAATTTTTTCACGGAAACTCAATTTGGAGAGCTTTGATCATCCTACTTTTTTACCCGGCTAAAATATAATTAGAACTCATTTAGAAAAAAAGTAACTTCAGAACTTGATTACAATTAATTTTGCAAGAATATCTTATCCACATTGTATAATAGCTTTATTTGGCTTGGTTTGAGTTCAATTAAATATTGGAGCTGTGGCAATTTTGGTGAGAAAAATATAGAATTTAGAGATACAAAAATTTTAGGCTAAGGTGAAACAAAGAAGGAAAGAAGAAACAAGAAAATGTTGATTTTCAAAAAATATTCCTTGCCAGATGGCAAACCTTGCTTATGTTCACAAACCTTAGATCCATTTTTGCAAGAAAAAAAAAACATTTCTCAAATCCCATCTACGGATTAATGAAATCACAAAGTATTATTTTAAAATTTACCCTTTATTTAATATTATACTTTTCTTCTGTGCCCTGAAGTTTCTGAGACCCTTCTATATATTTTAAAATTAGTTAAGTTTCAAATGACTTTTCAAATAAAACTAATCTTCAGATTCCCTTTGCTGCTAACTAATTATTAATTCCCCCTATAATTGAATTAGCTCTTTGAATACATAACCAAGCTAATTTAACTTAGTACAGGTGAATCTGGTTAGTTAGGACTTGACTATTTTATAGCAAAAAATAACTTTCATTTGGATAAATTATTATTGAGAATTATTAATTATAAAACATAAAGTTGAAGTATTGGATTTTTCTTTCAATGAAACGAGGAGCACAATCACTCAAAGACCAAGTCTCAACTAGGCCGCACATCCGAAATTTGAAGCTTAGAACTGAAAGTAGAGGAAAACAACAGACATACTAAACATGCATAACATATTATAAATTTCTTTTTTTTTCTTTAAAAAATTTATTTTTTAGATTATTTTTTTTTTAATTTTGATAGAAATTAAGAGATTCAAATTTAATAATTATAATTTGATATCAGATCATCCTCATCCACTCTTTATGTACATATTGATTGAATCAAGTTAAATTGGTATGTACGCAATTATTAATTTGAAACATAAGATAAACTTATGTACAAAAAATCATTTGATTGTAAAAATTACAAATTTGGATATAATGACAAGTTGCATGGAAGAATATTAGTTAGTTTTGCTATTTGAAAAGTAGCTTCAAACATTTTTTTTTAAACTGAATTCGAAGAAGTTAAGAAGTGATCCTTAATCATCTTCACACATTCTTTGTCATTTCAAACTTAACATTTCAAATTAAAATACTCAAAGAAAGTCGTTGGAAACTTACACTACCAATAAATAATTGTATATTATTATTTATATTCTAAACCAGCAGCCAAAAACGACACATTTTGGGCTATAAAATACAGCCTCAAAAACTTAGTATTTCAAACTATAAAATAAACAAAGAAAGTCGTTGGCAACTTACATTATACTAAAATAATAGTATATTAAAAAAATCCTAAATTATATAAAAAAAACGCACATTTTTTATCTATAAAATCCAAAAGCCAAATATGACCCATTTTAGCCTATAAATACACCCTCAAAACTATACTTTCTCATATCTTCTCATTCTACTTACAATTCTTCATTACTCAGAAAATCTTCATTTCTATTAATTAATTGTTCATAAAAATGCCTTCTCAATCCTCAGTTAACACGGCTTCAGTGGCTGAAGAAGTGGAGCAACTACTTCAAGAGATCACTCCTTCCCTTCCAAAAGTACTTGAAGGCACAACTTTCGAGCAGTCTTTATATCAAGGCTTTTGGGTGCCGACCGGTATGTCTCCTCTCCGCGGTGTTGTTGCCTTCCAAAAATGCTTCCAAGCTCAGGACACTGATATTCTTGTTGCCTCCAATCCTAAGACCGGTACTACCTGGCTCAAAGCCTTGACCTATTCCATTGTTAATCGTTCACGCTATACAACTTCAGACACCCCGCTGCTTACTTCGAACCCTCATGATCTTGTTCCGTTTCTTGACTTCCATCTCTATACTCAAGAACAAATTCCTGATCTTTCAGGCATTCCGTCTCCTCGGCTTTTTGCCATGCATACCCCTTATTCAGCATTGTCCGAGTCAATCAAGCAATCTGATTGTCGCATTATTTACGTTTGTCGGAACCCTTTTGACACTGTGGTATCCCTTTGCCATTTCAGCAATGCATTTGCTACCCATGTTGATGCTAAATTGACTATCGAGGACTTTTTCGACTTATTCTTTCAAGGAATAAGTCCCTTCGGGCCCTACTGGGATCATGTGCTAGGGTACTGGAACGCAAGCTTGGATATGCCAAACAAGGTATTATTTCTCAAATATGAAGACATGAAGGTAGACATAGTTCCGTGTATGAAAAAAATAGCCAAGTTTATCGGGTACTCTTTCTCCGAAGAGGAAGAGAAAAATGGTGCGATTGAAGAAATCGCAAAACTGTGTAGCTTGGGCACTTTGAAGGACTTGGAAGTGAATAAGAGTGGAATGTATCTGTCAAAACACCCAAACACGGCCTTTTTCAGGAAGGGCGAGGTGGGCGATGGAGTTAATATTCTAAGCCCTTCTATGAAGCAAAAACTCCAAACTGTGATGGAAGAAAAATTAGGAGGATCGGGTTTATCTTTCAAGCTTTCTTTATAGGATTTCAAAACCATAACAAGATAATAAATAAGCAGTTTGATTTATGGACTGCTCAAGCTTTGTCAATGGTGCCTGTTGTCATTTTTTTTATGTTGTGTTTGAATTTAATTTAGTATTGTATACTTGATTCTGTTTCAGTTTACCTTATAAATTAAATCCAAGTGCTAAAGTTATTTTATTTATTTATACAATGTTACTTCAATCAGGCAACTCTTGTAATTGTCTTCTTGATTCTGAATGTACTGAATTGAGCTATCTGTTCCGAGAAACGTTTCATATCGGATTGAAGTACTATATGCCCTCATTTTCTATCTCCAAAACCGTAAGTAGAATCAAAATCAACATAGTTGTTTTTTATATGGAAAAACAACGAAAAGCTAATTAAAAACCTTCCATGTAAAGACAATGCAAATTAAGCATTGAGTACATTAGAGATGTCAACCTAATCGAAATTATTTTGATTAAAGTTGTTCGGTAATCTGGGCTCAAATACTATTAAAAGAAAATATATTGAACAAGAAAAGAAAATAAAAAGAAACAAAGGAAAAAGGAAAAACAAAAGAAAGACTAACATGAACAAACAAACAAAATCACAGACTACATATCTTATAGCTGCATTCTTATCACTTATTTGAAAGAACCATCATACATATATATTACTTCATCATTGCATTCAACTTACCTTGTAACAGAAATTGACCCTTAGATTGAAAGCTTGAACGACAAACTAGATACTTTTAATTTTTCTTCCATCACATTTTGTAGTTTTTACTTCAAGTCGGGGCTAAGGGCACGTGCTCCATCCCCGACGTCACCTTTCTGAAAGTAGCTTATTCGGAAATACTTCCAAAAACATTCCATAATTCTTAACTTCTAAATTTTGCAATGTTTTTAAACTACATAACTCTAAAATTTCTTCAACCACACCACCTCTTTTCCTCCTTTAAAAAAGGATACCTGATAAACTCTGCTATTCTCTTCATACACAATACGATGTCTTCCTTCATGTCTTCAAGTTGTTCATTGAGGCATGTATAATATTTCGGTATGGTTCACATCTGGCAATAAGATAGATGTTTTAATTATATTTTGAAAGTTCGAACGGCAAAAATTACAATAATTATGTAACTACTTAAAAATAATATTAATAATTACTGTGACCTTTCGTTGTGATCCCAATTAAAAATATTTTCATTACTTTTAAGAAAGTGGTGTGATTCTAATCAAAATATTGTGAACTTATTTTTTCTGGCATTTGTTGATTAAATTAGTTGCTTTACAATAATTTACTTTTTCTTACTTTCTTTTTTTCCAGTATGCATGCACCCCCGGTTTAGGAGGGGCACGTGCACTACTGGACACCGAAAAAATGGTGAATATGGTATAATATTATTATAATATATATTACATTTAGTTCGTTTATAAAGCATAAAGCAAGGCTTGCACCAATGGCTTAGAGATGATGATGAGGAGTTTTGTTGGCCAGATTTGAATCCTCATATTGTTTAGGGTTGAATATGGGACTCCAAATCTCGGAATTCGCTGGAGATCCGCTCCGATAAAGATAGAGAATCTCTGATAAGAATTCTTCACGGGTAGGGAGTAGATAATTTTTCGTACCCGAAACCTTAATAGATATGAAAATGGGGAATGCACACTCCCCAATCCGATAAATCTCCGAACCTGATATTGATATACTTCCATTGAAAAATCTCAAAATATTTTTTGAATTATGCCCGAAACCTCCAAATATTTTCTATATTTTATAAAAATTATAGTGTATATTAAATGACATGTGGATAGAGGCTTATTCCAAGTCCTTTTTTAAATTTTACAAACTTTGCAATCCTAAAGGTTTATGTATATAGATAGAAGAATAATATGGAAATGAATCAAATATTGTTAACTTTGATGTTTTTATCTATACTTTTATTTTTAATGTTGAACATTGCATCTCAAGTTTTATGTTTATTTTCTTAGGATTTATTATATAATGTGATAGATTTTTTAAATTATATATTAAGACTTCAAATTTATTTAGCATTAAACATTGAAACAATTTGATGAAATAATATTTTTAAGTAATGATTCAAAATTTTTTATTGTATGAAACTTTAAAAATATTTACAATAGGGAAATGGGGAAAATTCGACACCCGATGGAGAATCCCCGATAAGGAAATGGAGGAAAAATTATCCCCGAAACCTTAATAGATATAGATATGGTGAATATTTTTTCCTCGAAACCTTAATGGGTATGGAGATGGAATGCTTTATTAAACCCCGTTTTCATCCCTAATATTGTTACCTTTGCCCCCTCCACTCCTCTTTCATTATCATTATATTTTCTTTCATATAATTTGAGGCAATTCTTTTACTCCATTTTTTATGCTTCTATTCATTATTAATATATTTTCTTAATTTTTAATATAAAATTTTCTTGTTACACAATTTTTCATGTACTCAATTTTATATGTTCATCTTTTTCTGTGTTGTACACAATTTTATATTTTTAAATATTTTTTATTGTTTTCATTTTCATATTATGTTAAATTCCAATAGAATATATTTATTAATAATGTGAATATTTTTTCTCTTGTTTCTCCTTTCAATTTTTTGTTTTCCTTTCGTTTTTACTTTCAGCATAGTATATTTAATTAACAACCACTAAATATAAAGCAAATGAAAAATATTTTTTCTAACTTGAGTGTGGTGTCAAATAAATAACAAGACAAACGGTAAAAAAAATATAAAATACATTTAAGTAGGAGATGTAGAGAGACCGAGAGAATTGAGTGAGGTTGTGTAAAAGGATTAATTTGTGATCATAATCAATTTTTTTTATTGCATTAGGTGGTACATAATTCAAGTCATTATTGAGCCTCAATGTTTGTTAATATACATTCCTATAACATATATTGCTAATTCAATATTGAAGCAAATGGAAAATATGCAATTAGATCATAATTTTCAGACCCGGACCAATCATCGAACTAGTGAAGGGAGAGTGTAATAGATTTAAGGTTCAAACTAGATTAAATATGTAATCGAACCGGATTTTCTATGAATATATTAAAATACTATTTTTTAATAATTTGGAGTTAAATATATAAATATAAGCTATATATTACAACCAAATAATAATAATTTACATTTATACTACATAGTTCATATTGATACTTCAAATAAAAATGAAAAACAACATGATCTAATGAAATAATGGACCACTAATACTTAGTTTAGTTAGCATTAGATAAAAAAAATACATTAGATGAAAAAAATTGAATTTGATTTATAATATATATAAAAAATTACAAATTTAATGAATAAGAAATTTGTTCACAACATATTAAATAAAAAATGTAATTATAAATAAATAATTTAATGCTAATTTGATTTTAAAAATAATTGAAAAATTTAAATGTAATTAGCTATTAATAAAATTAAACTATAATTAAATTAAATATATTTAAAATATAATCATTTAATCAAATTTATGCAATAGAATAAATAAAAATTCAAATATATTTTTATAGTAAATTTTAAATAATAAATTAGTTTCATTTAAAACAATTTAAAAATGTAGTTGTTTATGATATATAATTAAAAAATGAAATATGGTGTCAACTTAGTATAGTGGTGCAATTGTAGAGCATGTGATGTAGAAGTAAGGGTTATTGGGTTGGTGCAATTGTAGAGCATGTGATGTAGAAGTAAGGGTTATTGGGTTCGATACTCGTTATCAACTATATTTACTTTTGAAAAAAATGTGACTCGGTAAACCGTTATAATTGAACCAGCTAATTCTCAATTTCATTGGCCGGTTCAACCATAATTTGACCGGTTTTTGAATGTGTCAAGAACCGTATGAAACTCGACCGGACTAGGTATCGTTTCCGGTAGAACCCGATCCAACAGACCAGTCCGATCCGAGTTTCAAAATCATGATTAAGACGTTATAATTCTCCATCCACCGTTTGTTGTCGTGGATTTTTCTTGTTTAAGTGTGCCCCACCAGTTCGAGAATCCTTGCTCCGCCACTGGATCTAACTATAAAAGAAAAGGATGCTTAATTATTAACGAGTATTTATATACTTAAAGGAGTAAATATTTTCAGTCCAGTTGATCGCCTTGGTGCCCTCCTATGTCCACGTATCTAAAAAATATGTTTGGACATGTTAAATTTTCGACTAGTCTACCATGACGAGTCAACATAGATAAATTCGATTCAAACCTATATAGTTTGAGCTCCTATAAAAAAATCCATATGTCAAGGATCCGTCTTTAGACCATTATATATGTTTATGTGTGTGTTTATCTATCTATTTCGATAGACTAAAACGTAAGAGTCATAACTCAAGGATCGAAGTAACATGTATATCATAGTGACCAAATGGACAAACAAATTATATAACGTGACCCAAATTATTATATCATATACACAGAAGAACAAAATGGTACTTCCACGACTTGTGTATTCGAACCCCGTAAACGTGTAATGTGTGTACAAAGAAGGAGACAGAGGGAGTTAGCTAAAACCCAATAACGTCTTTGTATATTAGTATATGGTATAACATGGGCCAAATACATTAACACATCCCTTAACTTGGCAACTAAGATAGATGTCACCTTAAATTTTTAACAGTTCTAATCAACATTCTGAACTTGGTAAGAATGCACTAATTTGCCCCCTTAATACCAAGTGTCAACATCTGATTGAAGAGACAAAAATCAGAAAATGACATATTTGAAAAGTCGAACCAACCAGATTTTGCGAAATACCATAATATTCATATCACTTTATGTCATCTTAGGTCATTAATAAAGGAATCAAATTCGATTTTTCTTTTGTTATTTGGAATACTAATATCGAAAAATTATTCTTTCCGAATCTCAATTTAATGATTTATTGCCTGGGTTACCTGAGCTTCAGAAATAATATTTGTCAGAAAGGACTTCGCAACTCTTATATCTTTGGATTTTGTACTGTGGTGAGACTTGTCAATTTTGTTATTTTTCCCTCCAATTAGAAGTTAAAACGTCTTGTTTATTGGTGTACATTTGTTAAGTTAAGGAAGTTACAAAGATTTTTTCAAAGTTCAGAGCCAATGTGACAAGTTAATGGAGTCACATACATAAGGTCATTTTGAAATGTAAAATACCTATCCGATTTAATAATATTATGTTTTCATTTTTTGAGAAGGCAATATGAACGGTTAAGGCCTTTTTTTACAATTGTACTTAATGGAACATAATGCAATGTTATGCTGAATTAAATGAAGTTAATTAATATAAACTGAACTTAAGCTAAAAAAGTTGACTAATTTATAGATTTAAAATAAATTCTATATTAAAAGTATATGTGAGGCTACCCTCAAAAGGTCAAAGTCAAACAGTAAATGGAATTTCTCATTATGGCTGCTGGTTTTTGATATTTTTATTAAAATGCTTAATTATTATCTGGTGCTAAATATTTGAAATTAACTAAGTTCTTAAGATTCCATTTGCTGATATCTAATTATTAATTCCCCTATAATTAATTATAAATTATTTATAAATATGTTAAAGGTTTGGTATCTCAAACCCATTACCTCACACATCCACTTTGATATTTACCATTTGAGATAAACCAAAATCTCTATCAATATTATCTGTGCAAGTATATAAAAAGCTATTTTAAAATTTGTAAAGATGAAGCTGAATCTGATTTCAAAGTATTTCGAAATAAATTAATACTTCAAGAAAGTCACTGGAAACTTACACTATCAACAGGTAATTGTATATTATTATTTATATTCAAAATCAGCAGCCAAAAATGACACAATTTTGCCTATAAATACAGCCTCAAAAATATACTTTCACATATCTTCATTCTAATAATAATTGATCATTACCCAAAAAATAATCATTTCCATTCATTAATTGTTGAAAATAATGGCTTCTCAATCTTCAGTTAACACAGCTTCAATGGCTAAAGAAGTGGAGCATCAACTTCAAGAGCTCATTCCTTCCCTTCCAAAAGTACTCGAAGGGACAACGTTCGAGCAGTCTTTATACCAAGGTTTTTGGTGCCCGACTGGTATGTCTCCTCTTCGAGGTGTTGTTGCCTTCCAAAAATGCTTCCAAGCTCAAGATACCGATATTCTCGTTGCCTCTAATCCTAAGACCGGTACTACTTGGCTCAAAGCCTTGACCTATTCCATCGTTAACCGTTCACGTGACACAACTTTGAATACCCCGTTGCTTACTTCAAATCCCCACGATCTTGTCCCGTTTCTTGACTTCCATCTCTATACTCAGGAACAAATTCCCGATCTCTCCGTCGTTCCGTCTCCTCGGCTTTTTGCCATGCACACTCCTTATGCAGCATTATCGGAGTCGATTAAAAAGTCCGAGTGTCGCATTATTTACGTGTGTCGTAATCCTTTTGACACTTGTGTCTCTCTTTGCCATTTCAGCAACGCTTTTGCTACACATGTCGATGCTAAATTGACCATGGAGGATTTTTTCGACCTGTTCTTTCAAGGAATAAGTCCCTTCGGACCTTATTGGGATCATGTGCTGGGATACTGGAAGGCAAGTTTGGAGATGCCAAACAAGGTATTGTTTCTTAAATATGAAGACATGAAGGAAGACATTGTTCCTTGTTTGAAGAAAATAGCCAAGTTTATCGGGTATTCTTTCTCTGAGGAGGAAGAGAAAAATGGCGCTATCGAAGAGATTGCAAAACTATGTAGTTTGGGCACTTTGAAGGACCTGGAAGTGAATAAGAGTGGAATGTATTTGTCAAAGCACCCAAACACGGCCTTCTTTAGGAAGGGTAAGGTGGGCGATGGGGTAAATTCTCTAAGCCCTTCTATGAAGCAAAAACTCCAAACCGTGATGGAAGAAAAATTACAAGGATCGGGTTTATCTTTCAAGCTGTCTTTATAGGATTTCAAAACCGTAACAAGATTATGAATAAGCAGTTTGATTTATGGACGGCTCAAGCAGTTCTTTCTCAAGTATTTTAATTGTGTTGTCATTTGTTTTTTTACGTTGTGTTTAAATTTTTCTTTTATATTGTAATAGACCTTTTGAATGAAATGGTGGTAATATGATACAGTATACTTGATTCTGTTTCATTTTGCTTTCAATTGATTACATTGTTTTGGGAAGATTTAATTGATTAAATTTTCTGCAAGTACTTTATACATAATCCCAAGTGATAAAGTGAATTTATTTGAATATTAATCAAATGGAAGTGTACGGTCCTTTAACAGGTAGTATAATGTATTGTATCTTCTCTTCAGACATTTTAACCCGTTTTATTTTCTTAACTTTCTTTCTATTTTACCCTTCCTCTTCTCTTGAATTTTCTAATTTCTTGCCATTTGGAAGAGAGGAAACAACTATTTAGTCATGCTGGGGCAATGTCTACAACATTCTAATAATCTTAGCTTCTCGGAAGAACAATTTCTCTATCTTCAAAACTCAGTCCACTCCTACTGTTTGCAACTCCAAATTTTCAACAAAATTCTGTTCAGTATGAATTTCAAATTTGAGGATTTTAATAAGTTAGGTTTAACTGATGAACATACAACTGGAATTCAGACGGAATTCAAATCAACAATTGAATAATCGAAACCATTAAAATCAGCCCCACAATTAAATGATGGAAACATAAAAATAAACCCAGTGTGCCCTACTCTAAATATGAGTTATTAAGATGTGATTGAATTTATATTTATGTTACATTAACAAAGCATTAATTTTTTCAATTATATATCTTGTGCTATATTTATTTTAAAATATCAATTGATTAATAAATGTCCGAAGTTTGGTTTAATCCTTGGGTTTCAGAACCGGACCGGTCATGAAACCGGTGAAGAGGGTGGTTCATGGATTTAATGTTCAATCGGATTAAATTAGTGGTCGAACCGGATTTTCAAAAAATTGCAAAAATATTATTTAAATAAGGTATGGTGAATTTATTTACACAATACATTAAATAAATAAAGTAAATACGTAATTTAATACTAAGTAAAAGTTATATATATATATATATATATATATATATATATATATATATATATATATATATATATAATACAAATGCGTATTAAATAAGTGTTGTAGTTGAGTGGTAGGCATAATAAATAACAAGCTGAAGGTCCTGAGTTCAATTCTTGCCTATTGCCAAAATTTGAAAAACATTATTTTTAACAAAAGTAAGTGAACCGGCCGATTGGAGGAACCGGTTTCCGGTCCGACTGGCCGGTTAAACAATCAACGTCCGGTCTTTGACCAGACATTGAACCGGGTGAAAATTGACCGTACCAGTGGCCGGTTCCGGTCCGATCAACCGGTCCGGTTTTCAAAACCATGGTTTAATCATTAGAATGATTAAGACAAAAGACTTGTATATTGGATAGTTTACTTAAGAAATGAGTTATGAACATAAGCACATGTTGAGAACATGAGGCTAGACCAATCTACGTAGCAAAACTCACATGGTTTTGTGTCACGAACATTTTGCTAGGTAGGTCTCGAATATCTTTGAGCTTGATTTTAGCTTCCTATTACAAGCATAGGCAGACTCGGGTTATTTTATGAACATGTTGGTAATAGTGTTGAAGTGATATGATTGCCATTCAGCTCGATAAGTTGAAATGAATCCAAATACGTTGGTACATGCCTATAAATAGAAGATAAAATTCTCACTAAAATCTTGAATATGCTACTACTAATTCCAAATAAGGGAACAAAGATACAAGGACAGCAATAAAAAAATCCTGGAGGGAAGTAGAAGAAAATAAAAATAACAAAGCATAATAAAGAATAAGAATCTTTATTAGCAAACCCGAAACATCAACTTCCATGTATAGATACAATGCCCTGTTCTCTTCACCTTCAATTTGGTTCAGTTAAGTTAAGTTCAGGTCCATTAAGTTCAGTTAAGTTCAGTTCAGTTCAGTTCAGTTAAGATCTATTAAGTTCAGTTCAGGTCCATAAATTTTAATTTTAATAATGATTATTCTAATTAATTTTTAATAAAAATTAATAGTAATAATAATAAAAAGAAGAACAATGATAAAAATATTAATATAGAAAAATAATTATTATTTA
>CATIWQ010711740.1:0-35205 GCA_949673415.1 Euphorbia schlechtendalii
AATTATGATACTTATAAGAACCTGGATAACAATATTACTATGCTTAGTACGGGTCACTCTCACATAGCCATATTTAGCAAGTTACCACTCCAAAAATGTTGGCTCACTAAAAAGCGTTATAATCATAGATCCAGTTAACATACACAATTTTATTAACCCCGAAATCACTCTTAAAGTTAACTCGAAAGCATATATCTTGATTAATATAAATGATGCAAGATGAAATGCTCGTTTTGACACATAGACATATCATAAATTTCGAAATAAAAAGTATAAGCAAAAAACAAAGTAAAGTTGTAAGGTATGCAAGTGAAAGCTAAAGTTGATAAGATCGTATCCACTCTTTAATGGGAGTCGTCAATTCCCGCAATTCCTGCATCTACTTTGAATTCGGTCTCGACTCGTACAGAACCTCCCCTAGGATGCTATTCTTTGTGAATATTAAATAAAAGAATGTCGAAGAAAGAAAAATTTTATTGATAAGTGCTTTGCAATTACACTGATACAACAAATGCTCGAATTTGTGTAAAAATATAGCGGTCGAAATAAGAATCGAATCACTTATACATTTTTCTTGTTAAGACTTTAAACGTATCAAAATCTAGATATTTTCACTCTCTATCTATGCACGTATACTATCATCCAATACCATTTACTATCCATTGGTGTGATTTAAACCCTCTTTATAGAGTGTGAAGGGTTACGTCTATCCAAACAAAGAGTCATTTCCATTGGCGAAGGGTTGCATCACTTCAATACGATTGGATGCAAAGATTCTTCCTCATCCATAATGGAAAGGTACCTTTTCATGATTGGTTGACTTCCAAAAGGTGTCTTTTCGATTGGTAGTTGATGGCGGTTGATCATTGTTATCTGGTGGTTGGTAGTTGAAAAGAGATAACAAATAACCGTCACAAGTAGCGATCGTGAATCACATGTCACGATCATGAATAATGATTTGTAACTTTCTGTTTATGAAGAGTAACAAGTCACGACCGCGAATGGGTGTCACGATCGTGACATGTCTTTTTCCTCATGTTTCTTCTTCGCAACTTTACCAATCTTTGACAGCTTTGATCCTAATCCAAAGCCTTGTGTTTCGAGCATTTTTTTGCACCTTTTTCACTCTTTTTCCATAGAATTTCATCTTTGATCATTTTACTCCTAAGATTTACCTAGTTTTTGCATTTGCATAAAAAAAACAACTACATACCACGTGAAATGTTTTATATGAAGTATAAAATGAAATAAAACCATGTCGTTTTATGATTGAAATGTCATGATAATAAGTGTAATTATACACGTATCACAAAGTTCGCCACCTTGATCTTCCTGATGATCTAATGATTGGGATCAAATACCCCAACGAGCCGGACGAAGTAGAAACGATCATGGAGGGATCAGAGGATGGCAATGCTAAGAAATGAGATGGGGATTCTTCCTCTGTTATTCCCCCTGAGGACAGCCATGCTTGATTTTTTACTTATCTTTGATTTTGTTGTAAGAATATTTTTGCCATTTCTTGGCTATTTATAATGTTATTAATTTCTACTTTTCTTTCTATTATGCTTGTTGCCTTCGTCACCGCGTTGTTTAATTTGCACCACTTAGATATCTCTTTGTTCAGAGCTTTGTATTTATCAGTGCCACCTCGATACTTGCATTTACCATTTTATAGTTTTCTAAGTCTGACGCTTTTGAGCTGCCTTGATGATATTTTAGGTCTTATGCTTTTGAGCCGCCTTGATGATATCTTAGGTTTTAAGTTGAGAGTAGCTTTGATGATATCTTAGGTCTTAAGTTCAGAGCTGCCTTGATGATATTTTAGGTCTTATGCTTTTGAGCCGCCTTGATGATATTTTTGGTCTTATTCTTTTGAGCCGCCTTGATGATTTAAGCGCTTTTTCTTTATTTGTGCTATCTCAAAGTATGATCAATACTTAAATGTGCATGTTTTGAAATTAATCACTTTTATTAAATGAATTGAAAACTACATCCAGGAATTCTACACATCTGGTTATTTATCTTTTCTAAGGGTGCATCGCCTCGTTAAAAACTTTTAAGGAAAAAACCATTGGAAAAAGTCCCTAAAAGGAAAAGAGCAAAGCCGCCTGACTCCCTTTAAGAGTTGTTAGCCATGTAGTATGGCCTAAGTTTTGCTATGTTCCAAGTTCTTAGGACTTCTTTTCCTTCCATGCGTTGTAGTTTGTAGGTTGCCGGTCCAATAACTTGTGAAATTCTTTAGGGGCCTTCCCAATTCACCCCAAGTTTGCCTTTGCCTTCCCATGCTTGTGAGGCGGTTACGTCCTTGAGGACCATGTCACCCTCTTGGAGGCAGATTTCTATGACCTTCTTATCAAGGTATTTGGTGATCCTAGCTTTGTAGGCGACCATTAGGATGCACACCCTTTCTCGCTTCTCTTGCAAGTTATCAAGATGGTATCTCATATTGATGTTATTTTCTTTCTCCGTGTAGTAGGCCACTCGATCAGATGGTGGACTGATTTCAATGGGTAGAACCGCCTTGACCCCGTAGACCATTGAAAATAGTGTTTCTCCGGTAGATGTGTATGGGGATATTCGGTATACCCATAGTACATTAATTAGCTCATCTGGCCAGACTCCCTTCCTTTCCATTACCCTTTTCTTTATTCCTTGGCCAAGTGTTTTGTTCGTGATTTCAGTCTAGCCATTAGCTTAGGGATGAGTAACTGAATTGAAATGGGTTTCGATTCTCAATTCCTTGCAGAAGTCTTGGAATTTGCTAGATGTGAATTGTGTACCATTGTTAGAGATGATTTAGTGTGGCACTCCGAACTGCATTATGATGTTATTTTTTATAAACTCTAGCACAAGCTCAAGCTTGATACTTCTTAGAGCAGCTGCCTCAACCCATTTTGTGAAATGGTCGATGGCCACTAGGATCCATTTTCTTTGACCGCTAGCTTCTAGGAAGGGTCCTGCAATGTCAATCCCCCATGTTACGAATGGCCGGGCGGTTAGAAGGGGGCGCGGAACCGCATCAGGGATGTGGGATTTTTATCCTTGAATTTGGAATTGGTGGCAAGATTTTACATAGTTTTTTGCGTCCAAGTTCATAGATTCCCACGAGACTTACTCTTCTGACCAATGTCACAGCCGCTTGGTGGGAGCTATAGTCTCCTTCATGGAGTTCTTGCAGGATTTTGGCTCCTTCTTGAGCCGTTATGCATTTTTTCAAACATTGGAGTATGATTTTCTGTAAAGCTCCCCATTCAGTAAGGAGAACCGCATGGCTTTCCTTACAATTTTGGTAGCCTAGATCTTATCCTCTAGTAGTCGGTTCAAAGCAAGGTATTTGTAGATGGACTTCATCCATCCAAGATCTTGTTGCTCTATCATCAGGCTTTCGTTCATTTCATTATTTGGGTGGGTGATTACCTCATATGGGCATGTGAGGTTTTTCCACTCTTCTTTACTAGAAGCTGCCTTGGCTAATTCTTCCACCCTTTCATTTTCTTTCTTGGAGATGTGCTCAATCTTCCAGGCGGTTGCTTTTAATTCTAGCATCTCAATAAGATTTCTTACCTTAGAGAGATACTTTGCCATTTTGGTGTCTTTTATATCGAAGTTCTGATTGATCTAGTTCGCGACCAGCCTCGAGTCACTCTTGAGCAACAATCGATCTGGTGCTCTCTCTGGCTAGCTCTAGCCCTTTGCTAACTGCTTTATATTCTGCCGCATTGTTGGTTACTGGGAAGGCTAGCTTGGCGGTGTAGGAAAATCTGATTTTTCCGGGCCTCGAATATATACGCCGACTCCAGCCCCCTCGCGAGAGGATGCTCCGTCCACAAGGATTTCCCATTCTTCAATTTTGATTTCTTTAGCGAGCTCGAGCCCTGCAAATTCTACTACAAAGTCCGCTAGAACTTGCGCTTTCGTGGTGCTTCTACTTTCGAATCTTATATCATGCTAACCCAATCGGATAGCCCACTCAGCCAGTCTCCCTAATGTCTTAGGTCTTTGGAGGACCTTTTTCAATGGGAAGTTGGTCCTTACTACAATTATGTGGGCCTAGAAGTAAGGTCTTAACCGAGTGGAAGCCGAAATTAAGGCTAAGGTGAGTTTTTTAATCTGAGGGTATCTAAGTTTTGCGTTCCTCAACACTTTACTTGTTTAATAAATTAGGAATTGGTCTTACCCTTCCTCTCGAACTAGTATTGTTCCTACCGCCTCGTCAGTGGCAGCTAGGTACATGTAAAGTGTGTAATCCGGTTGGGGTGTGCTGAGGAGTGATGGTTTTCCCAAGAATTTCTTCAGTTCTTTGAATGCCTCTTGGCAAGGATGATCCCATTTGAAGTTCGTATCTTTTTTCATGGCCTTGTAGAAAGGCATGCATCTCTTGGCTGAGAAAGATATAAATCTTCCTAAAGCGTTGATTCTACCATTTAATCGTTGGACAACATTCAGGGTTCAAGGCGGCTCCATCTTTAGGATTGCCTCGATTTTTTCTAGGTTTGCCACAATTCCTCATTG
This sequence comes from Euphorbia schlechtendalii, assembly GCA_949673415.1. Lineage (NCBI taxonomy): Eukaryota > Viridiplantae > Streptophyta > Magnoliopsida > Malpighiales > Euphorbiaceae > Euphorbia > Euphorbia schlechtendalii. The sequence goes on from CATIWQ010711740.1 coordinate 4,516, forward strand.
GGAGATCATGAACGCTAAAAATTTACCCCCTTTCACACCAAAGGTTCACTTTTCCAGATTGAGCTCCAGGCGATATTCTTGCAATACTTTAAAAACCTTCCAGATATCTTCTGCATATTCCTCCTCACTCTTGCTTTTGATTATCATATCGTCCACATGTACTTCAACTGATTTTCCTATTTCATCTTGAAACATCTCATTGATTAACCTTTGATAAGTTGCGTCCGCGTTCTTCAAACCAAAGGGCATGACCGTGTAACAATATGTGCCTTCGTGGATTATGAAGGATGTTTTTTCTTCATCGATGGGGTGCATGGGTATTTGGTTATATCCACATTTGGCATCTAACAACGAGTAGACTATATAGCCTGCCATTGCGCCCTCCAATTGATCCATGCTTGGGAGTGGGTAAGCATCCTTCGGAGTGGCTTTGTTCACATCGGTGAAGTTTATACACATTCTATAAGCTCCTTTTGGTTTTTTAACCAATACAACGTTGGATAACCAACTTGGATAATGGGCCTCTCTAATGGGTCCAGCTTTTAAGAGTTTGCCTACCTCTTCTTCGTTGGTCCGCTGCCTCTCGGGCACATGCTTCCTCTTCTTTGAATGACCGGCTCGGCACTTGGGTTCAAATTTAGCTTGTGTTGTATGACCTTAGGTTTGATGCCTACGAGGTCTTCCGATGACCATGAGAAAACATGTTGTTGGTCCATGAGGGTGTATATTATTTCTGCCTTTGCATCGTTGTAGAGGTTCTTCCAATTTTTAGCGAGCGTTTCGGGCCAACCTTGAGTTCTTCCAGCTCTTTTGCCACCTCAATTTTTCCCATTGATCTATCTCATACTCCTCTTCCACTAGGAGTGATTCTTTGTGTAATGAAGCTAGGTAAACTCCTGAGCTACTTGGGGTTTACCTATTATTACTGCTGTCCCTTTTGTAGTTGGTATGTGAAATACCAAGTCCATTGGGGAGATGAGCATGCGGGTTTCAGTTTGGAAAGGCTTGCCTAATGTGACGTTGAATCCCATTGAGATGTCAGCGATGGTGAACTCTACCATCTCGCGAAATTTATGCTTAAGGCTTCCCATTTCTACTTCTAATGTAACCTCTCCCAAGGATTGAATGGGTTGGCCGTTAATCCCAATGAGTGGCGAGCATCCAGCTCGAATCCGAGAGTGATGTACTCCCAACTTCTCCGCAACGCCTTTGGTGATGATATTCACCGAGCTACCTGTGTCTAGAAGGATTCTTCTTACTATGAAGTTCTCCATTATTGCTTCGACGACTATAGGATCAACGTGTTATTTCTCAACTAGCAAGTCTTTCCTGAATGTCTTCAGGATTTCCACCTTGCCATCGACATTGTTCTTTTTGCTAGACGAACCTCTAGCTTTCTTTCTAGGCGACTCAAATTTTGGTCCTCCTGCAATCACCATTATAATTCCTTTTATCCCGCTAGACTTTTTATTCGAGTCATCTTCTCTCTCTTCCTCGCTTCCCTCCTTTCTTTCATATCTCTTAGTGATTCCTTTACGAATTGGCTAAATTTCCTAACTTTGATCAACTCATGAACTATGTCAGCTAGTGATCTGTAGTCGTCTGTGTGATGACTTTTAGCTCTATGGTAATCACAATACCTGTCCAAATCTCGTCCCAAGGAAATTCCTTCAGGAATTTTAGGGAAATAGATGTTTTTCTTTTCTGGAGTCTTCTTGATCACCACTAGTATCTGGCACAAAGATGCATTCAACCTAGGGCGGTCTTCTTCTTGATCAAAATATCCACCTCGACTAGATCCGCCTCGACCTTTCCTTCTTCTGTGGTCAAATCTGGGTTTGTCCTCTCTCTTTGTTTCTCTGCTCCAACCTTCTCTCCTTCGATTGAAATTTATTTCAACTGCTAGGATTAAGTCTTTGGCCATGCCAAGCATTTGTTGTAGGCTTTTGGGATGCCTGGTAAGGATTGCATTCCTAAGATCTCTACTTCTGGGCCCTGTACAATTTCGTGTAGACTTCTTATCACCAATCCGGCTGGGGCGGAGCCTAAAAAATGTTTGCAGAATGCGTCATTGAGTTTATCCTAACTCCCTATGGAATCAGGGGGTAGTGAGGTGAACCACCTAGTCACTGGTCCGCCTAACGTGGTTGAAAAGTATCGGCATATGTATGCCCCGGTGGCTCTCGCCATTTCCATTTGATTTTTAAAGTCGGCTACGTGATAGTTTGGATCGTCCTTTCCCGTGTATTTGTCGAAGGAGGGTATGTAGATCAGTCTGGGAAAGGTTTGGTCAAGGATGTTCTTCTTGAATGGTGAAAAATTGATTTTTGAAGTCGCTTCTTGATAAGGCAGAGCCAATTTTGTGAAAAGCTTCTTAGCTTTCTTCTCGAATTCTGAGTCATCCTCTTCATCACTTTCTGGCTCGACAGCTCGCTTTAACTTTTTAGCTTTTGGGATGGATTCAGGTTGCATGCTTACCCCTAGCCCTTAGATGGTAGCCAACGTTGGCCCTATATCTCCAGGTGGTATTTGGCCATCTTTCATTGTAGATACTAACCCCTGCAAAAGTGATAATTGAGTAGACTATCCGCTTGAAATCAGTCCCATAGATTGAGTAGTTATAGGATCCGAGGTTGCCGAGAACGTTGTGGAAGCTATCTAGGGATTTGTGTGAGGGATGACAGGCGTGAAGGCTGGCTGAGAGATGTTGTAGAGGTGAGGTGGCCTATGTCCCTGTGATACACTATCAAAATCATCGATTAAGTTTCGAAGCGGTATTATGTCCCACCTAGATATGACTAAACCAGCTTTGCTCATATCACCATACATTACGCCAGAGATGTATGACTCGACCAATGATTTTCGATACGTCTCCATCTCTTCTGGGGTGATTTATACTTTTGTTGCAATTGAAGGAGAGGGTTATCTCCTCCAACTATTCCATCACCCTAGGAGTAGTCACCAGTCTTAGGCAGTGGCGTCCCCGTGATAGTTATCCCTGTGGTTAGGGGATGATTGCTTGTTCCTTTGTGAGCCATTTGGGACTTGACCACGAACTGAAATTTTTTGATTATCAGAATGTTTGTGTGAATTGAAATTCTCGCCTGAGCAAGTAAAGTCAGTCCATGCTCATCACACCAATGAAAGATTAGCTTGAAACGTGGTTTCACACGCTAACTTGCTGACTGAAGTTGACTCCAATACTCCTCTCAAATGTGGTCTAAAGTTTCCTGCAAAACAACAACCGTTGTTATGAGGGACTAGCCGTGTGACGGGCGCAGCCTCTCCAATGCTTAAGTTAGATCGAATTTAAGAGAGGAGGCGGGGAGTGTTTTAGTGTTTTAAAATACGTACCTCTGCGTGGTGACCCAAAGGGTCTTTTTATACTCTTTGAATGTCCCCTAGTTTGACCCAATAGTGTGGATCAACTAGAGTTCTAGTTTGAATGGATCTTTATCTTGTTGATAGGATAAAGTTTATATGAATTGAGAGTTCCAATGATGGAGGTCTCTTTGTAGACTTAGAGTCTTAATTGAACTCTTCGCTCGCGAGGCGTCGAGGTCGGTCCAGGCGCGCTAACTCAACTTAGTGACCGCCCGGACACTTCTCTGAAATAAGGGAAGATTTGGACTCTTCCCAATTTGGGTAGGATAAGGTCCGCTTGAATGATCACTACGGCTTTTACATTTGGGGCGGATAGGATCTGCTTGGATAGGCAGGAACATTCCTAGCCTTATCGTAATATCTTTCCTTGTTCCAAGCGGATATGATCGGCCTGGGGGGTTTTGCGTAGTACGCACACGCCTGTCAACATTTTACCATGTTAACTAACATAGGGTAAACTTAAAAAGAATACCATGTGGTTTAAGTCATTTTCAAAATAGTGCTTGTGGTTTTTCGAGTCTCAAAAAGGGGGCGTTGTGGTTTCTGAACATTGGCAAACAGGAAAAATTTATTGACACCATTAATTTTTGATGACATGGCAAGGGTATTTTGGGAATCCCTTCAGAATCTCATCACTTTCCCGAGAAAATCAATGAGAATCCCTAAGAAAACTCGTTAAGAACCATACGAAAAAAAGAGAAGCTAAAATCAAACCCAGTCGAGAATAGTTGTTTAAATGAATCCATAAACTTCGATAGAGATTAAGGAAGAAGAGAATCAAGTCTTTACCTTTCGGTGAAATTCTAGGGGAAGAAGAGAATCAAGCCTTTACCTTTCGGTGAAATTCTAGGGGAAGAAGAGAATCAAGCCTTCACTTTTGGTGAAATTTCAAGGCGACGAAGTTGGGAGTGACGTTGTTGTGATTGGAAAGATTGTTGTGGTGGAGTAGGGGACTGAATTTCATCTAAGTTGAATCATTTGACTACATACGAAATAGGATAGAGAGAGGCTGAGAAGGGGGATTTGAATTTAGGGTTTGATTGAAGGAGAAGAACTTTAAATTGAAGTTTCCCAAAATGCTCATTGCCACATCAGCAAGATTAACGGTGTAATATAAAATTCATTGCTTTGCTAACATTCGGAAATCTCAAGCCCTCTTTTGAGATCCAAAATAACACAAGCATTTTTGAAAATGACTTAAATCACATGATACTTTTTTTAAATTTGCCGTATATATTAATTCAAATAAATATTATTTTATTAGATGAAATCAACACATTAAATTAATAAAATAATTAAAAAAAATTCGAGTTTTTTTAACATAACGTAGTTTGCTAACTTTCTCTCGATCTCTTAAAATTTTATACTGTTCATATGAAGACAATCAAATTTTTCCTTCAATTTGTCTCCAGATTTATTTTGACTCAGGATACATTTAATTACATAAGTACCTTTGTTTTACCTAACATATAACATGATGTACTTTTGTCTAGTCTAGCAGGTTTATAAAATTTTAAAAGATCATCAACAATCGGTGAATTGTACCAAGTCAGGGGTGGCACCAGGGGTTATCACGGAGTCAACTGACCCTTCGACCACCGAAAAAGCATTTGTGGTTGTGTATTTCAAACGATCACTTTACCTGAAACTTAGGATTTAGGGAGATTTTGCCCCTTCGAAATAAGGAAGACAAAGGTTTATAATTGGGCTTTTCTCTTTATTTTTTCTTACTGGACCACTAAAATGGCTTCACTTTGATAAGTACGTTTTTGGATTTTCCATATTAAATTTTGGGCCCAGTGTGTTAATATTTGATTTTTGAGGGATAGTAAAGAATCCTAACTAATTAATTTAATTGAAATTTATTTTAAATAATACATATTAGTAATTTAGTCTTATCATATTTTTTATTTGAATTTGCTAGTGAATTACACTTTTACAAATAATCACATTTTCTTTTTTAATTAGTTTGAATTTCTTAACTTAAAACAATCATATTTTTTAAACTCATAATTTTTTCGAAATATTTTTTAGAATATTTTATTCGTTTTATTTGTATCTTTAAAACAAGATACAACTCAATATATTTTTGACAAAAATTAATATAATTCATATTATAAGAGTTTGCATTTTGGTATAATGTTCATCATACCAAATTTCTGTATAGAAAAAATCTGCTATAATGAACATCATACTAAATCACAAACTCGTACAGTAAACATAATATCACCTGAAAAAAATATCAAGTATAAAGAAATCTGGTATAATGAACATTATACAAAAATGCAAACTCGTATAATATGAATTATACTAATTTTAGTTTTCAATTTTTTTGTTGAAAGTATATCGAGTTTGATCTTATTTTAAAGATAAACATGAAACGAATAAAATATTCTAAAGAATCGTTTAAAAAAAAATTAACGATTTGAGAGATATGATCCTTTTATTCTATGAAATTCAAATTAATTAAGAGAGAGAAAATTGTTGTTGATAAGGTTGAACAAAATTACAATTAAATCTAATTAGTTATAGTTTCTTATAATTGGTGATAATTTACCTAATCTATATTTTCATATTTTCATATTTGATAAGGTTGGTTCTGATTTTTTCCTCTTAATTATGTTTAGCATTACCGGTGTTTAAAAGTCTCTGTCTAGGTTCACCTGTCCCGCCTAGGCACTATTTTAGGGTTGTTGTCCGATTTCAAGATTTTAGGACGCTATCAGGTGCTTGATTGATTTATTACCTCTTAAGTGATGCCTAACTAGTTTTTTCCACCTAGACGTCGTCTAGATGTGTTTTTCAAGATGTTGATTTTTCGAATAATGATAGTTGAGCTTTTCATACTAACAAAGAATATATATATATGTATTATATGTATAGTTTATAAAATTAATATATATATCATAGTATTGTCACTATTAAAAATCTCTTTTCAAGTGTCAATGTGTTTCAACCACATGAACTAAGAAATTAATTAGGATACTTTAGATGAAGAAAAACAGCAAATGATTTTTTTATTGTGTAAAAATTAACTAAAATACTATGTATTCTAGCTTTTTTTTTTTTTTTTACTTTAAATATGTATTATTATTTGTTATAATACATTTTCATATTATAATTCACATTTTAATTGAATTTATAATTTTAATATATTTAAAAATTTAGAAAACGCAAATCCTCCTAGATCCGTCTAGTCCCGACTAACCCTTGTCAAGATCTCAGAGGCTCTAACCGCCCGACTAACGCCTAGAGATTTAAAACATTAAGTAATACACTTGCTAGAAAAATTATATCTCACATTTTAAATGGTGAGACCTACTACAACTTTTCTTTTTATCAATTGTATGCATTTTTATTTTATTTCTTATCACAAACTGTTATTTATATCTCAATCATAACCAAGTTTAAATAGTTATATTTTTATATTTTTAAGTATTAATCTATTTGTTTTTTAATAATTATTTTTTTTTATAACGTAATATTTATTATGTTTTTACAAAAATGTAGTACTAAATTTATACAAATCTGATAATTAAAACAATATAATACTTATAGAAAAACAAATTAACTATATAAGAACCTTTTATGTAATTTCATGATCTAATATCTTCGCACATTTCAAATTTTTTTTTGTCTCCAATAAATTTAATTTTTATATAGTCAATATATTAAAATGCATAAAAACTAAAATTTCAATTGGTATATAAGTGAAAAAAAAATATTTTTGGGGTTACTTTTCACCCATTACAAATAGACTCCTTACTTAGTTTTTGAAATGCCTAATACATCAAGACCTCCCTGAAGTTGGCTCAGAAAACCCGATGACACCCTCAACTTTTAAAAGGATTAGTTACCCCTCTCAACTTGGTAAAAAGGACCAGTTACCTCCCTTAACTTGGCAAAAATGCACCAGTTAGCCCCTCAATGTCACATGTCAGAATCCGGTTGGTTTGACTTTTAAAAAATGTCATTTTTCATATTTCTCTCTTTAACCAGAAGTTGACACGTGGCATTGAAGGGGCAAACTCGTGCATTTTTGCCAAGTTGAGGGGGGTAACTGGTCCTTTTGAAAGTTGAGGGTATCATCGGGTTTTCTAAGCCAACTTCAGGGGGGTCTTAATGCATTTGGCCTTTTTGAAATCAATCTGAATCGGTTGACGTAAAATCTAATTTGATAGTTTTTGCAATCAATATGAATTGGTTGATGTAAAATCTAATTTGATTCTTGCTCGAAGTATATTTATTGACAAAAAATAGCTTCATATGGTTTTGTCTTGGTGTCTTTTACTTCAAGGTCTCAATTTTACCCCTCCAAGAACTACCTCCGAACATTGCCACTGTTCCCAAGGCTCTATCAGGCCCTAGTCGATTTATTATTGCTTTAGCATCGCCAAATCTGATTTTTTTCACCTAGGCACCGACTCGTCCAACTTTTTGCTTCAACGTAAATTTTCAAGATCTTGATATTATTAATAATTATATTTTAATTTGTTTAATCCAAAAATCATTGCTCAGTTGGTAAAGTAATACACATCAAAATGTTCACATTATATAAATCTCATTGCGAGTCTTAAAACAAAACAATGTAGCCTAAGCCACAAAAAATAAGAACCTTGAGATACTAAAGATTATAATAAAATCATTTACATAAAAATTATTTTTGTAATGAATTTTTTTAGCATTTAAGAATTAACAAATATCACATTTTTTATTTTTAGTACTTATCATTATTATTAGGGCAAACTTCAAAAAAGTGTTCTGTGGTTTGGGCCATTTGAAACCGAGGCTTGTGGAATTTTGGGTCCCAAAAGGGGGCCTGTGGTATTTCACCATTATTAAAGAACGGAAATTTCGCTAACCCCATCAAAGATGCTGACGTGGCAAGGGCAAAAATGGAAACTCCCCTTTTGGACACTATAAAAGCCTAAAAAATTCCCAATTCTCAGATATCTCATCTTTTCTTACGGCAAAACCTAATTTCTTTCCCAAAACTTATCAATTTCTTCTCCAACTCTTGTCAATTTATTCTCCAATCAAGCAATGAATTTCATCTATCACTATGGTATTTCTAATTCGCAATACAAAGTCTACAATTTCTAAAATCTGCAGAAAGATGAGTTTGTGTTCCTCACGATCTGTTAACAGTAAAGGGTAGAGAGTGAGATGCTATTGTGGGATGAAATCTCCATTGAGAACAGCTTAGACCAAGACTAATATAGGGCGGAGATTCTTCGGGTGTGGGAGATATGGTGAAAATGGTGCCTATAATTATTTTGAATGGTACGAGGACCCTATTTCGTCAACAGGATAAGAGATTGTGCATGAAATTGCAGTAAAATTGAAGGAATGCGAAGATGAGTTAGCTTTGAGTGAGAAGCAGGTGAAGAAAATGGAGGTGGAGTTAATTATTGCCGAGGATTTAGCTAAGAAGAAAGATGAGGAATTGTAAATTTGAGGTGTCAATTGGAATAAGAAAGAGGGCGAAAGAGAAAACTTGTGATTGTGTCTGTAATTTTTGTGATTGTGATATGGTTTATGTTTGTTTCGTTTTAGATTAGAAACTATATTTGGCTTCACATATTGTGTAATTGTTGTTGTTGTAATACTTAGTTCTGTTAATGACAAATTTGTGGTTTTTGAAAGTGGAATTGTTATGTTTGTGGTAAATTATTAACTGAGTAATGTAATGTATTTGATTAAGTAAGTTTGTAATGATAGTCATGGAATTGTTAACAGTCTAATGAAGTAAGTCTAATTAAGTAAGTTTGATCATAAAATTGAACATAAAAGTAAAATTGAAGCAAAATGAACTCAATAAGTACACAACTAAGCAGTTTTATATATAGAAAAACAAAATGGCTATGTCTTAGCCAATATTACAAAAGATGGCAATGTTGAGCATTTACTGCGATTACAGCCATAAAAGTTAATGAATTACCCCTAGCAATGTCAAAGCATCTACAAGTAGTTAATAACCCACAATCCAAAACAAAAGTTGGCATTTACAACTATAAAAGTAATATGAGTAAAGCATTGTTATAGCATTTACAACTACAAAAGCAACCAAAATACTGATGTAGCCAAATCATGTAAAAAAAGGTAATGTTTTATCATGTACACATGTCAAAAAAAGCAGAATGTTTAACTACTTTGAAGTCTTCTCCTTAAGGTTTCACATCCTTATTGCCATTTCCTCCAAATTAGCTGCTCTTCGAGGGTTCTTGTAAGCAGCAGTAAATGAACCCAAACCAACAGCAGCATGTTTTCTCTTTTTTGCAACAGAAGAAGCTGATTCAGCTACATAACTTGCATTGTGCGGAGGTCTAGTAGGCCTAAATGCAATTGCAATAGTAGGGGTTAGAGGCTTAGAGGTAGTTGTAGAAGCAAATGTTGGATGCCTAGATGCAGTAGCAGGTGTTGGAGGCCTAGATGCAGTAGTATGTGTTGGATGCCTAGCTGCTGTAACCTTCCTACTCCTAGAAGTTGTAGCATTTGAAACATTTTGCTGGAAATGTAAATTATATGACAATTGATTCATACCAAACAATATATTAGTAATATTGATAACCTTACTAACATAAAGTGAAACTACAATATCAGTTTCAACAACAACTACAATAACATTATAACTAACCTTACTAACTTCAATCACAAATGAAAAATACCAGATTGTGAGAGAAATTACCCCTTACTCCATGACTAACCTTACTAACTTCAATCCTTACTAAAAATAATCACAAAGTACATACTTACTTCAATCCTTACCCCTTGAGCCATTTTTGTAGCTAGATTCTAACCTCTTGAATTTCTAGTTCTTGCCTGCAATTGGACATTACCTCTTCATTCATTGCCTCTTACATACCCATTGACATACTTATTGACATAATTATAAACAATTTCACATTACCTCTTCATTCATTATAGCAGGTGGATTCCCTCCTCTTGAATTCCTAGTAGTTAGCTGCAAATTAAAATATGATACATTAGTTAATTGTACAAAAGCAGATACAAGATACAAAAATTATATATTACAAGAATAAATTATTCTTACATTTTGAGCTGCCATCTTCTAAGCTGGCTTTCTCATCCTAGCTTACCAAGCAGTCTCTCCAATTAGATTGACACTGCATCTTCTTGCATTGTGACCTGCTTGCTTGCACTTTCCACACAAAAAAGTGCCACTTGCCCTTGAGCTCTTATAAGGATTTCTAGGTTTATCAAGTGCTCTGATTCTCTTCTTCCTAGGCCTCCCTGGTGGTTTCTTTATAATCTAAGGATGGACATCCGGGTGTTCTGTTATTTCCCACTCTTCTTTAGATGGAACTGGCTTGTAGACATGATTATACATTGCTAGGTAGGTTTATTTCAAGAAACACTTGTCTATATAATTCTCTGCCACTTCCCTGATTGCATTTATAGTGGCTACAACATGACTACATGGAATGCTAGTTAGTTGCCACATACAGCAAGTACAAGTTCTCTGAGAAATATCAACATGAACTTGTCTAGTTGCAGACACAACTTCATATTGATTATCTGCTGCAGGGGTATAGAAACAGTTCCTACTATAGGCCTTAATTTTCTCCAACTCATCCTAGATGCAAGGACAAATCTGACCCTTGTATTTCTTAATTGCATTCAACCTAATATAATGCCTTCTCATAAGCAGTTTCTTGATATTTTCAAACATTAACAGTATAGGCATGTCCCTAGCTTTGATTATCAAGTTGTTGAAGAACTCACAGGTATTGTTCTGCACATCAGCACACTTAGTCCTTGGTGAAATGTGGCATCTAGCCCATGTCCTTGGATTGTGACTCATAACCCATGCATGTGCATTCTTATCAAAAGCTTGTAAGGCTTGCGTTCTTGATAAGAACAACTTCTTAGATTCAGCAGATGTTGCCCCCATAAATGATCCTTGTACTCTTCACCCTTATACAATTTTTTGAAGTTCTCGTACATGTGCTTCACACAAAATCTGTGTTCCATTTCTAGTTCCATCTCCCTCAATGCCTCAATTAATCCCTAAAACATAATATAACAACAATATCAAGAGAAAGCAATATAAGAAGTTATCAAATTTTTAAGTTTTCCCTCAACATATTCAGACTTCTTATTTTCAAGTTTTCACAAATAATCACATTTTTGCAAATTATAAGACTTGACAAGGTAATTCACAAATTTGAAGACTTCTTGAAAGTTTCAAATTTTTCAAGTTTTCCCTCAACATATTCAGACTTCTTATTTTCAGGTTTTCATAAATTATCACATTTTTCACAAATTATAAGACTTGACAAGTTTATTCACAAATTTGAAGACTTCTTGAAAATTTCAGATTTTTCAAGTTTTCCCTCAACATATTCAGACTTCACATTTTTAGGTTTTCACAAATAAGCACATTTTCACAAATTATAAGACTTGACAAGTTAATTCACAAATTTGAAAACTGAAAATTTCAAACTTTTCAAGTTATCCCTCAACATAATCAGACTTCACATTTTCAGGTTTTCAAAAATAATCACATTTTCAGGTTTTCACAAATAATCACAATTTTCATATTTTCTCTATTATAAGAATTATAGAAATGATAAGGTTTTCACAACTTTTACAACTTTCCATTTTTCCCTATTATAAGCAGTACAGAAATAATCATGTTTCTCAACTTCTTGAAATTTTTAGACTTGACAAATTTTTTGTCTTGACTAGTTAATTCACAAATTTTCAAGTTTTCACCAATACAAACATTTATAGTATAAAGAGGTTAAGTATAAAGAGGTTGAGTATATAATGTACCTTTTGCTGATCTGACATAAACACCCATCTAGTCTCACTTGGTCTCCTAATGTCATCAAACAGTAACTCAATGAACCATTTCCATGATTCCTTACATTCTGAGTCAACACATGCCATAGCAATGGGAAATAGATTATTATTCCCATCTTTTACAACTACACACAACATTTGCCCTCCCAAATTTGTCTTCAAATGACATCCATCTAGGCGTATGAGTGGCCTAATTCTAGTGAAATATCCTTGTTTATGTGGTGTAAACATAACAAACATGTACTGGAAGATTAATCTTTCCCTTGGTACTGACCCACTTTCATGAACTAGCTACAGCTCAGTCCTTAGTTTCACTAAACTTCCAGGATTGGTTTTCATCAAAGTAGCTCCATAATCCCATAATCTGTGGTATTGTGCTAAAACTTCCCCTTGCAGAATTTTAGCTGCTCTAGCTCTGACTCTATAGCACTTTGAAGGATGAATCTCAACACCAAGATCCCTCTTCCCTTTGTTTATCATAGCATCAACCTCCCACTTTGGGTTATCCCTCAAATCATCCAAATATCTCTTTGCTACATATTCAGAATTGATAAGAGGATTAGACATTGACCTGGATAGAATGTCTTAATTTGAAATGAATCACTTCCTTGTAATTTTGATACTCTAGTTCTGAACCCACATTTTTCTTTACACTCAACAACTATGATTTTCTTAGAGTTCTTTGTGAACTTATATGAAGTTCCCCTTTCAATTTGCCATTTTCTTTAAGCTACCCCAATATTGTTGTGCACCAATAAACAACATTCTACAGGCCAATTCCCCAATGACTTCATTATAGTGAATACTTCTGACATGGCCATCCTCATTTGATCTTTGGGACTTTGTAGCTCAGTTTCTATACCAATAGCATCCTCATTGAAATTAGCCATGTCTTCTTGATTCAAGTTTACCCCAAAAATTTCATTTCCTAAGTCAGCCATATTCTCAGCTTCAAATGAAACATCTTCATCCCTAGAATTTGATAATAGGAAATCGTCATACTCTGGATCATCATCACTACTTGCACTAAAAAGTCCATCACTACTTGCATTAAAAATTGCATTAGCACTGCTTCCACTATAACCTTCATCCTCTGCATGAATTAATGAGCCTCCTTCATCACCATAGTTAAAGCTTGGAAATCTATCCAATCCCTCATCCTCATCTCCTACAAACCAATCTTCATATTCCTTCCTCATTGTATTCACATTTGGTACATTTTTACCCTTAGCTTGACTTGCTCGTGTATTACCACCTACAGCTGCTGATGATTCGCCATAGTGAAATGCATTGCTTCCTACATCTTCAGTTGGAATTTGAGTTTCATTAGGTTCAATTACTTGCAATGGAGCCATGTTTTCTACAAAATAGATGTGCAATTCAATATCAGGAGCATTGAAGAAGATCATATTCTTGAAATGTTCATCCAGTTCCAATTCTTCATAGGCAAAACAAAAAGTCATTCCTCTAACCTTAAACCATTTTCTACATCCTCAGTCATATCCCAAATCTTTAGCAACATGGCCTAAAAAAATCCAATTACTTCCATATCAGGTATGTAAGTAGTCACTTCACCACCTAGGTACTCAATGTTCTCATACTCATTTTCCCACGGAGGAGGAGGAGACCAGTCAGCACCATGATGGATTATCAGTGAAAGGGAAGTAGCCATTGTTGCACTGTGGAGAAATAAAGAAAAATTCAGAAACTTTGGCCAACAAAACTATCATAAAACAAGTACATTTGTCTACAAAACTTGTCCAAACTGATCAAACCTATCAGTTTATCTACAAAAATATCATAATATCATAAAACCCTATCTCAGATGTATAAAACTAGTAGCAAAAATTGAAAAACCCTAAAAACCCTAAATCACTACCATTCAACAAACTGATCAAACCTTATGAAAAAATGACTTTAATGGTTAAATATACACAATTTGTCTTAAAATCACCACATTTTCATCATTTTTTATTCAAAATATCTACATCATAGCAAACCCTATAAAAAAATACACATATTTATATGCATCTTTTCAAAGGAAAATCATGGTACATTGTGTTTACCTTGTTTTACTAGTTAGTGTAGGACTTTGATGATGAAAATTTGTAAACCTTCACTTCAATGTTCTTCAGTGCTACCTGATGATGATTTTTTTTCAAAAATAACACTTCAATGGCAAATGTGAGTGTAGAAATCTCGAAGTTAAGAAGAAAAAGGTGACTTGAGATTTGTGGGTTTCGGTTATTGAAGGTGACAACGGTTAGAAGAAGAAAATGAAAGGGCATTGATGAGTTGGGGGAAGAAAGTTGATGTCTGAGAATTTTTTGAGCTTTTACAGTATCCAAAAGGGGAGTTTCCATTTTTGCCACTTTCCACGTCAACATCTTTGACAGGTTTAGTAAAAATGCCGTTCTTTGATAACGGTGAAATACCACAGGCCCCATTTTGGGACCCAAAATTCTACAAGCCCCGGTTTGAAAATGGCCTAAACCAATGGTCACTTTTTTGAATTTTGCCCATATTATTACTATTTATAATATTTTATAATCTTATTAAGATTTTAATTGAATTCATAATCATATATAAAAATTAATAAAAAATTAAAAACACAAATCCTCAATCCTCGTCTAGGCCCAAGAGGTCCTTTTCGCCCATCTAGTGCCTAAAGCTTTTTAAAACACTACTAAGAGCATGTCCAATGGTAATACTTCAAAATGGGGAATGAATATAAGGAGTGGTAACCATTCCACATATGGTATATATTTAAAATGGGGTTCCACAAATATGGGCACCCATTTTGTTTTTTTTAATTTTTATTAATTTTAATTCTTTTGTAAGTATTTAGGTTAATAGTTATACGGGGAACATAACTGATGTAAAAAATTTAATATGATAATAATAAAAGGTTATTAATTTATACAATGAAAATGAGAAAAATGTTTGAAGCAAAAACAATATAGATCCAACAAAATAGACTGTTGGAGAATGAAAACTGTACAATATTGTTAGACTACTCTGAGACTTAAATGCTTAATTTTACTGAATTTTGAAATATATGGAATCATTTAAAGTAAAAACTGATAAAAAAAATCTAACTTTTACTCTTTTATAGTTTTATTAGATAAAAATAAATACTATAACACTTAATAAATACAAATTGAAGAACCATTCCTGGAACATGGTTCCATGCACTAATTCTCTAACTGTAGTTGACTTCTTAATGCTCATTTGTTGATGGATCCTACAAGATATAAATAGTCACTATGGGGGACTAGCTGTGTGACTGGCGTAGCATCTCTGATGAGGAGGCAAGGAGTTTTGAGTGTTTAGAATACGTACCATTTACTTGTGACCCCAGGGGTCATTTTATAGGCTTTGCAAGATTCCTGATTAAGTTAGGAAAGTGAGTTATATCTCAAATAGAACTCTTGCCTAAATAGATTCTTATCTCTTTAATAGGATAGAGTTAGCTTCCTGTATAATGAGAGTTCTAATTAGTGTAGGCTACCTTTATTATAGATAAGCTCTTTGGAAATAGAATCTTAATTAGATTCTACTCTTAACAAACGAGATTTCTCTAAGTGGGCAAACTATCTTGGCTTGATTGCCGCCTAGAGCTAGCCCATTGTTGAGACAAGGAGGGCTTGGTCTCCCTTGACATCTTGAGATGGCTTCATCCGCCTAGTCAACTTTGCTGTGACAAGCACGCGCCTAGTAATATATTACTATGTTATCACAAATTTTAAAGCTTCAATTTTCATTTTTGCACATTCTACTTCAAACTTCATTACTGTTGGATTAAGTTTCTATGCAGTTCAAATGTTCATAATGTTGTAAATTTTTACCGGTTTCAACTTTCAATTAAATTTAAATAGTTACAATTTAGTGTAATTGTGAGTGATTTCTTGTTCTCTTCAATTTTTCCATTCTTTTTTTACCTCATACAATTGTTTTATTTATTTTTATTTTGTTATCTTAAACAGATTATATCTTACAAAACATTAATTTTGTATTTTTACCTTGAGAACTTTTTGTTTGTTTATTTTTATCTTTAAAACATGATTCACATTAATATTTTGTTAGAATATTTTTTGTACACTTATACTTCATTATACCTCATATATAAAGAAAACATAAATTTCATGAATGCTGTGAGGATTTGCAATTTATACCACTTCATCTCACTTTATATAAGGTATAAAGCACACAAAATTTCAAAAATGAGAGGTATAAGAGGAGTATAAGTGTTCCATGTGTACTTTATACTACAAATATATTAGGTAAAAGCGCGCTCGTAAGAAATTCTCACAAACAAGTTATAATAGGGTATAAAGCGTGTGATTTGCGCTTTATACTAGTATATAGCATAATTGACAGAATCCTCACAAGTGATCACTCTTATATTAGGAATAAAGTGTGTTTGCGATGAAATCATGCAAGTGAGGTATAAGAGGGTATAAAGCACGATGTGCACATATACTGTCGTTATACCAGGTTTAAAGCACACATTGTAGTGTTTCATGCACTTTACCACCTTTATACTTGCGATATGAAAATGTATAATTGTTTGTTTTTTATAAAGAGTATATCAATTTTGGATATTGTTTTTGAAATAGTGTACAAAAAATATGTCAAAAGCTCGTATCGAAAAATATATTATTTAAGAGATAACATTTCACTAAAGTGCAAAAATAAAATTTAATGGGCTAGAATGTGTTTGTAAGAGGGATATAGTTACAAAATTTTAAAACTTGAAAAGTGAGTTGTTGTCATGTATATTTCTTCAATACCCCTCAAAATGTAAGGATTTGAGCGAATTCCTCATTATAGGGAGTGTGGATGATTGTTTTTAATCATGTTTATTGAGAAGGGCATAAATGTGCAGATGATATGATTTCTTTTGCATGCCTTCTTATTGGAGATACTTATTCGTATTTACAGAATAAGATACTAGTTTTGGTTTCGCTTTAATTTTTTGTTGGGAAAACAAATATCTTACGTTGTTAAGAAATGAATGAACATCTTAACTTATAAGCATGAACCTTATCTCCATTGGTATGAGACCTTTTAGGGTAAAGTCCAAGAGCAAATCTATGAGGGCATTAAGTCCAAAGTGGACAATATCATACTATTGTGGGGATATGTGGTGTCCATGTGCTTCTGCAAGCCGATTCAACATGTGGTATCAGAGCCATGCCTCGATGTTAGCGTTATGCAGATGAATTTCTAGAATCTTGAACAAGGTGCTACATGTAGTTTATTCACCGGATATCCATGAAACTGCTCATGCTCTATGCAAGATTTGCATCCTCTTTAAGAGAAAAAAAATATGTGTTGTAGATAGATGGTTGATTGGTCGAGGGGAGGCTCAATAATTATTTGTTCGAGGGGAGGAATGTTGGGCAAAAAAATATCCCACATTGCTAAGAAAGGTATGAGCATCTTGATTTATAAGCATGAACCCCTATCCCCATTGGTATATGCGGCCTTTCAGGGTAAAGTTCAAGAGCAAATCCATGAGGGCTTTAAGCTCAAAGTGAACAATATCATACTATTGTGGGTATATGTGGTGTCCATGTGCTTCCGCGAGCTGGTCTAACATTTTCTAACTTTATTTTGTTTACTTTCCTATATTGGGTTAGTCTAGTGTTGTTGTATTTGTTTCTTTTTATAAATAAAGTTTAAAAATGTGTTATTTTTAGTTTAAGTAGAATAAAAGAGGAAAGTAAAAAAATTAAAGTTAGATTGTTAAGATGAACCAAAATTAATATATTTTTCTATAAATAAGGACAATTATCTCCAATAATATAATATTATTTGAAGTTTAGTCATAGTTAGGCCTTATTACTCCTCTTACAAGTGTATTTAGTAAGAGAACATAAGTCTTCTCCCAATTACTCGATTTGCATTGTTAACTCATGAGTCATTCCCTACCAAAACTAGAATTTTGATCGGTGAGTAACATGTAAGTTTATTATAAGTCTCTTTGATATTGAGATTTCCAATATCTATAGTTTTAAAGTTAATGATTAAACAATATACAAGGATTACAATATGTATTTAGAGCTTGTTTGGTTACTATGTTATCTTCTATAGTTAACGGATAGAAAGTAAAGTACTATAATAGATGTGTTTGGTTAGAATTTTAAAAAACAAACTACTGCAGATACTTACTTGAAAAGCCGTAGATAGAAATGCAGAATTTTTGTGCTTTTTGGTTTATATCTATTTTTAATAATATTATTTTTTTATAAAATAAATATAATACCCTCCTCCTGTCCCATGTACATTACTTTTGATATTTTGCTAAACAAATAAAAGAAGTTTAGTATTTAAGTTTTACATGACATAAAGTAATTGGTGGAAAACGTAACTAGGAAAAGAATTCGGATTCTAACCTAATCCGTATGACCAAGATCAAAGAACGTCGTATCAAATGCCAAATTGAATCCATCTCACAATTTATCAGAGTATGGATATGTATCCACAACTTCTGCAACGACGAAGATTGATAACGATCAATTTGCAATGTTTTCGTCACGAGATGAAAACCCGAGAGAGAGATTTAGAATGAAAATGAATAATGAAAATCAAATGGAAAATGATTTCCCTTGCCAATTATGCACGTCTCATTTCATATATATAATAATGAAAATGGATTAAAGCAATTAAATCCTTTAACTCCTGATTATTTGCAATTAATTCCTTAAAGTTCTATAACTTTTCAATTTAGTCCAAATAACTAAATTGGATCGGATCCTTTAACCCGATTGACCCACTCACAGGCAGATCGGATATTTCCAACATCTCCCACTCGTACTTGACGGGTTACTTTCCGTACAAGGTTATCAAATATTCTATATGCTGTGAAGTCGTGTGACCGGCATACTATCAGAAACACTTTTTCTTGCACCTGTTAGGGTCTGCCAAGACTACTTGAGTGGTACTTAACCAAGTATATTAACATCTAGAATTCATAAAACATCTTGTACCCATTAGGGTCTGCCAAGACTATTCTGAATGGTATTCAACCGTATAAGTTAATAAATAGTATATAAAATAATCACATTGATATATAACATGCATGCTTTAACCTAGACTGGTCAACAATCACCCACTTCCATATCTTTTGTGATCTCGGAAGCCTTAATCTGTCATTCACTATCTTATCACAAATATAAGATAGGCATGCTAGTGAACCAATAGAACTCTGATGAATGTTAATTGACCAAATATTCCTTTTAAGTTGTCAATTCTGTATAGAACTAGTTCAATTCATCAACCAATCTCTCCCAGATCGAATCATATCATAATCTCTTGGTGATTGATCAAATATCTCTTACTAGTCCTTACTTTGCAAGATAACTCAATAGTATTGAGGGTAAGAGCCAATAACAACATAATGGACTAAGTCTCACATTAGAGAAGTTGAGATCCTTGTACATCATACAAACTTCTCATCTCATAGTCGCTAAGCACACATTATCCCGAGAACTTATTTCTCTCCCACTTTGATAATGTGTCATGGTGTCCTTTCCTTTCTACCCTTATAAAGGAGCGCATGTCTTATTATATCAACTAACAGCATACAAAAGTCTTAGTTACAATGTAACCGAGCATTTAACCTTGTTCGACTAAATGAACTATCTTTAGCTCTTCAGACAAAACATGACCAATTGTCATGTGAACTACATAGTTCTTACTTGATTCCTTTTTGGATACGGCACACAATGTTCTAAACAATCCGATTTCTTATTACTCAATAAGTTGATTCACGATTTTGAATAGGTTCCTGAACTACACACAGTTGTTCAAAATCTATCTCATCCTAGTTTGTATCCTCGTGATAATACTAGGGTAAACATCATGTTATGATCGAAAAATAATATATGTAAATAACATAAACACACACATACATTGCTCATAGAATAAAACTCATTTATATTATCACAATATCGTTCACGATTTGAAGGGTATAATAAATGAGGTAACCAAATAATATAATCTACGCATATTTGACTATTTGATATATTTCACATATATATCTTTTGGGGACATACGTCATAAAAAAATCTACAAGCATGCAATGAGTAGATAAATAACTCATATTGACCTCTCCTCGTGTTATTTAGTGTACAACTAAATAGATACTTGATATCGATATACTTATTGCTACTATGATATTTCGGGTCTATCCCATAGAATATTGATGTTTGACTATCTCCATAACTAATCAACATCTTGTTTGGAGCACTTAGCATAAGAAGACTCAATAGTTTCTTTTGTCAAACAAAATCTTTTATCATAGGAAAAACACAATTCCACCCTTAGCCTTAGCTAACCTATGTATTATTTTATAAGGTCTATTTCCTTTATTCAATACATTAGAGCATAACCAATGGTCATACACAAGTATCTTACAATTTTTTTAACGACCTTCTAGTGTTCTATTACTGGAATAAACTAATATATCACTTCAATGCACACAACATGAGTTATATTAGGCCAAGAGTATAATATAACATATTTAATGCCAATATATGGAACATTTTCCATATCCTCCCACTTGACAAGAGTTTCAAAACAGATTCTTACAATAAGAATCATATTCTTAGTCATCGGAATACTTATTGGTTCATAATTCAGCATAGAGAATCTTTCTCAAAATCTTTTTGTACAAGATTCCAAAGATAAAGATACTAATTATCTTATCCATCCATTTAGATCTTGATCCTAGGACCTATGCAGACTTTTCCATGACTTACATCTCAAAGTTACTAGACACCCAATCTTTCACTAGTATGGTATATACATAATGGTTCTCCTTTAACATTCTAAATACCATAACCTTAAAACCTGATGAGATTATAAATTGAGTTATCAATTCAAGAAACCTCGTGTTTACAATCTTTGTGACAAATCCTTTTAATTTTACCATATAAATCTCTCATGACAATTCTCCCCTGAGAATAAAGGTCCATACACCTACTTGATGCAACTTTAAGGAAGATAATAATACTAAAGTTGAAATTATTCATATAGATATAATTATAGAACTGGAAAGAATATATTCTTACAACATATTCTTATCAGCTTGAATATATGTATTTCTTAACTATAAGCCTAATGCTTTTACTTTACATCGAGAATCCACTTGTTCTCAATATTTTTATGTCCTTCAGGCAAGTTAACTTAATTCTTCTTTCATTACACTTCATTATTCATCTCTCTTTAAACACTTAATTTTCAGGGTTGGAACAATTTTTTATTTTATTACTTAGGCTCCGAATTCTCATAAATATGTCTCTTATATTTATTATAACTTGAAATTCTTCCTTTTAAGCTCCTTTTATGCTTCTAGTCGAAGCAGAAATATCATAATTATCTAAGCTCACACTTGAGTTAAAAAATATTCTCTCACTTGGACCAATAACATTGGCTCCCACTTGGACCAATAACAATTTGGATTCTCAACTCCCCCATGGAACAAGATTACTCCCACTTAAGATATATAAAAAACATTAAGTTCAAGAGTCTTAATAAAAAGGACCTATTTTTGCCTAATTCATGTAGTATACAGAACTCATTTCTAAGAAATTGATATTTCGTGATTCAAAATTTTACAAATACAAATCAATGCACATTCTCCCCTATAAAAACATATCTTTTTGATATGTAAGAGTATCTTAAAGACACTTCATCTACCTCTTGGATCCAATTTCCCAAAATTATTATGGTAGTGTGGGAGTAAGTGGTATAACCCTCATGTTATAACCAGGATAAATTTAATATACTTCCAGTCCATGTCACATATGGGTTGGAAAAGATAGACTTTGAAGGTACTTGGTTTAATACAAATACTTAACCATTAGAAGAATAATCAACTTTCTCCTTTCATGAATTCTATAATTGTATAGAGTTTAGGGATGAGCAATGAATGTGTAATCCCTTCATCATATAAAACTATAAGCTTAACTAAAAATCACTTTTTACCACTTTAGTTCCAATGCTTTACAGTCAAACCCAATTGATTTATTAATAGATTCATAAATCTTTTGATAGTTATAAGCTTCAGATTTATGGGTAATCAAGTAGATGATGTCATAACAAGTATGGACATCATTTAATGTTAGGAAAAATTAGGTTTATGCCTTACCTTCACGTCTATTGAATAACATATATCAGAATGAATAAGTTACAATTAATTTTAGTTTTAGTTCCTTTTGAAGTGGAGTATAAGTTTGATTTCCTCTAAATTGAACTCATCATATGGTGCTAATTAATCTTTATAAATTACCCATCACATTAAGCCTAGATGACGTATTCTTTGTAGCTTATGTGATACAATCGTCTATACGATATACTAACATTTTCTTCTAAAAGAAAAGTTAGTATGTGGAAAATAAACATTATCCGCTAATTAAATTTTAATGCACATTCATTACAATAAAATCATTTATTTAAGAACGACACTTATAAATCTACAATTCAGGAATGAAGAAACTTAATCATCAGAAAAATTCAAAGATAAACCTATTGTTTGTTAAATCATATCACAAATTTAAATGTTAACAAATAATATGAGAATACAACACATCAAGTAGCTATTGGGTTTGCGCTCATTGCAAATATAGTCTTCATGTTCACAAATAATATGAGAATACAACACATCAAGTAGCAATTGGGTTTGCGCTCATTGTAAATATAGTCTACACGTGTCAATCTATAAAACTTCAACTCATTTTGATGTTAATATAAATTTAATATATTTCTCATATAGGTTGTCGAAAGTACACAAAGTTACCATGGTCCATGCTCATGTCACATGTTGCACTTAAATCAATAATCTACAAAGGAAAAAATTCCATTAGCAACATTGAGCAAAGTACAATATAATTCACTTTAGAATATATTACATGTACCAGGTTGGGCTTAGTGCTTCATTGCACAATGACTCTATAGTGGCAATTTAGCATATCACCTTTGTGATTTTACTATTTATTACCTTTTGGACCTATTAAATTTATGTTCTAATGGTTCAGACCCATTTGCATTGTTCTTCTTCCCTTTTAGATATTCTAATGTAGTTAGCAGCTGTTGTCTTAAGAACTATATCCTTAAGACTTTCCTTATGCCAATGCATTTAGGAAGAATCTCGGATATCAGAAGAACAGTTTCTACAATTTCCAAGAAACTTGTAACAACATTAAATGAACTAATTTAATAAGAAAGAGTTAATTGCATCACATATGCTCCCACTCAAAGCGAAGAACCAATCACTAGTTAGAACTTCTTTCAATTTAGTGATCAAACTTGAAATCTCTCTCTTAAAAGAATTGCAACAATTATATAACTTATTGCACAAAACAAAAGAATACATGTCATTATATTTTTCCAACCCCATGAAAGAAACGTATTCTTGTTATTCCTGAGTTGGTTTGTGCCACTCTCTTTGAACTCATACACAACATTGTTCAAAGTAAAAGAGGACCTTTTATTCCTCCAGCACAAACTCAAACTTTAACCTCTAGATAACCTAATAACTACCGTCAAGAATCTAAGTCTGCAACAAATAAATTTGTAGTGCAAGCCATTACTGATATTTAAATAAATAATAGTGAGACTAAACACGTATACTTGGATTTAAGTCAATTATATGAGCAATTGTGTGTTAATTACTATTGACTTGAATACAAACTTTCCAAGAAAATGTAAGCATCAACCCCAATATCGAAAAAGATATAAATACCCCATCATCCACCAGGTGAAAACACTTGCATTTATTTCAGTTCGATTCATCGTACAATAGTAATTATATATTTTATTATTATTTGATATAATTTCTTTAAGTATAAGGTATATCATTAAATGCACACTGGACCTGTTGTCTTTAATTAGTTGACTTAACTAATGGTATTTAACGATAAGTATTGGATAAGTTTACTATGCATAATTATTGAAATTAATTTGGGATTTGATACGGCATGTTAGTCCTAAAAGTTTTATTATTAAGGATTTAAGTATTTTATATGTCTTTAAACAAGTATAAAAAGTATAAAATAATTAACAATATATAAATCAAATAAATCACATAGATTAAAGCATAATAAAACAAAATCCCAAAATTATTTAATAACAAAACATGCATAAAACTTGTTATTAAAAATATAAACAAACAAACACATATTAATGATGCTAAACAAACGACAATGACTTATATTGTCAACTACCACATAATATGCTTAACATGTCTAACATTTTACATCTTATTAGAATTAAATTATGCACTAAGTATTACAATCCAAAAATTACAATAACATCTACTATGATGTTCAAGATGATCACCCTAGTTAAATTCATTAGATCTAGAGTTCTTTACTTTGATCGAACTTGGAGGTAACAAATCAAATTATTTTAAAAAGAACCATAATATCCAACAATTACATAATTTGATCATTCAAACAAATTGAAAAATAGATTTGTAAAAACATTTTTTACAAAGTAATAAAATTAATACACACAAAAATTGTTAGACAAGATGTATGCCTTAGAGGCAATTAGGGCGATACAACTTTATTAGCTATAATGTACAAACCGTTTTAAATTATTATTAATAATAATAATTAAGGAATCTTTGTTGCTTATCAGTGCTTTTTGTTTATTTATGTATTTCACTGGTATCATATTGTATAGTATTACATATGTATATGCGTATTGATGAGACAAAGTCCATGACTACTTCATAGCGTAAAAGTGCGAGGACATGGTGGGAACTATGTGTTGTGAGAACTGCATATACGTGTTACTATGAGTAGTCTAAATATCTCTAGTCATAGTTTCATTGAGACTAGACATCAATGGAATGGACAGACTAGCATGTGTAGGCTTACTCTTTGGATTAGATCCAAGCAGCCGATCTCAGGCGGTACCGTGAGTTAACACATGAATGTAGTCAGGTAATACATTGGAGACTGCTATAAGATAACACTTAGAAGTAACTATATCCATGTGTTGGTGTCATGTCTTATTGCATTAGCAGTACAAGTATCCTCAGACCTGAGATACTAGTTACATTGTGTAGGAGTTGCTATACTTTAGGTTATAATTATTCATACCTTGGTGACCAGGATGACACGGGTGATTATGGGTATAATGATGATCACATGTTGGTAAGTAGAGTAGTCAAGATGGGATCCATCGCTCCTGATATAATGTTATAATGGGAGATGCACCTTAGGGCCCCTTATTGAAGTGACACACTCATAAACCTCTGATCAGAGTATAAGATTGATAGAATGGGATTTTAGTTAATTTTGATACATAATGGTCAAGTGGTGTTCTTCATGAACAAGTCTAATTCCAGGATAGCTACAGCTATTACATGAGCTAACACTTAATCCGAGCTCAATAAGAGATGGTACTTAACCTGATGGAAGGAGTGTATTGTATTGGTTACTACTGCAGAACCTGATCAAGTAATAAGCACGTGATGTTCCAAGTATCGGGGGATCATACACCTTTGCTAGAAAGCCCATTTGATTGTCTAGAGCTATCAGGTTCCATATAAGTTTAGAACACTAAGCCTAAAGGTTCCCAGATAGGAAGCTAAGTTTAGGTTAACCTATAGCAGCTCTATACTTTGGGATCCTATGAGGTCACACACTTTGGGTCTTTATCGGACTAAACAAAGAATCTATAGACTGGGTCTATGCTGAAAATATAAGCTATTGAATTTGTTAGAAGAATTATTAATTGGTCGACCAAATTAATAATTAAAGAGAATAAAGAGAAAATAGGGAAAAATTACACATAGCGAAGCAAGGGAATTTTTCCCGTTGCGAGTGGGTCCCAAACAAATATGGGTTGTTTTAAGTAGGGCTCGCATGGCTGCCCCATGAGCAGAAAAGCTTGTGCGGTTGGACCGCGAGCTCTCGGGAGCGTAAGCTCGCTAGCATGGGCCGTAAGCCCATGCTTGTGGCAGCAAGGCAAGCTCGCAAGGGCTTACCTTTCTAAAGGTTCGCGGGTTTGCCCGCGGGTCATTGTGACCCACGAAACTAACCTACTAAGGTGGGATGGGACATTCCCATCCCACCTAGTGTTTGAGGGGAAGTCTAACACTCCCCCTTTTTCCCTATATATAGGCCTTCCCTCTCTGTTTATTCTACACACATCTAAACTTCAGTTCAGCTCTTCTCTTTGAGTTCGAGATCCTCCACGAGTTTCTCCAAACAAATGAAGAATTCTTTTGAAGGCTCTTTCTAAAGTGAGCCTTCTTAGCTTATTTTTAGGTTGGTTTTCGAGCGGACTAGCAGCTGTTGTTTACTAATGGGTTCTTCCTCAATGAGGTTTTGGTCGATGAAGATCCGTGTGGATCAATCGTAGAGGCTTTCCTAGTTTGGAAGCTCGTGCTAACGAAGTTTTGCTAAATTGCTCTAAGGGAACACCATCACCAAAAGAGAAAAAGCACGCACCAATTGGTAATGCTCTAAACTTAGATGCTACATTTCTTTAATAAGCTTTATAAACCTAAAAGCATCTATGGAACGTTTAACCTAGATTATATCAATCATGGCATGCTTAGAAGATTCTTAGGTTAATTTTAAGTATTGAAATTCCTCCTTGCAACGTGTGCATGTTCAATTACTATCTTGATTAACCAGCAGTGACATCAGAGCTTGCCTTATGCTATGCATGATTGATAATAATGTGTTAAAATGCTATTTTTTATAAATTGATTTAAGTATTCTATGCATGACTTAGGGTTCAATTCTTGTTATAGAAAATGATGTGATAACTAGATTAAGGTTTTGCTCAAACTTAGTCTACGTGATTATCATATAAATTAGCAATGTTTTACCACAGGCGTAAATGCTTTAATTGAGGGTCGTTCTGTATCTTCACTTAATTAAAGAACGAAATCTTTAAATCATATTTGCCCTTGGTACAACAAATCAAAGTACCCATGGTTATTTTGGTAAAGATTGGGCTTGTCTTCTCATTCACTTTGAGGGAGGCCTCTCCTACTTGTATATCTCCATTGGTATTAGATTCAAAATTACCCAAGGGACTTTTATGACTTAGTAGATTTCTACTATGGGAATTGGATCCCACATATGGTTTTACAAACGTGGTTTAAATTGTTAAATTAAAACTTATAGACATAGGTGAAATGACTTAAACATGAACCTTGTTTATTTTACGTGCTATGTGGAGTCTTAGTATAGTGTGATAATGATATACTAGTCCCGAGTGTGTTCCCTTAGAGTTAATAATTCCAAATAGCCTAGAAATATTATTTTTATAATCATATCCATCGTAAAAGACCTAGACTAGGATGACACTAGCGGCACCAATAAAATCCCCACAACAATATTAAGGCGGTATATAGTTTTCCCGTCATAAGTCATGAATCGAACCCTTATTAACGGATGTAAGAACATGTACAACATATATTCCCTTAACATGTGTTTGTTCATGAGACTAAATGGGGTTAATGCTTTAACCAAGATGGGTTAGTTCTCCATATTATTGGAACTAATGCCAGATTAGAGACACATTTGAGGAGTCGTACAATTGGGTACGTACGTCTCTACAAAGAGAACTCAAATGGATTAGCAATTGTAAGAGATGTAAATGGATGGGTTCTAACCATAGTTATCTTATTGTGGCTTGACCTGTGATAGTGGGGGTATTGATGCTACCTACTAAGAAAAATTGGTTCAACCTAATTTCCTGAATTTAAATAGAATGGTTTGTTTGAATGTCTAGAAAATAGTAGGAATTATGTGTTTAATTAAAGACCTTATATTAAATGCATGTACATATACTAATGTCTAAATAAATTCTATCTTATATCTAGGTTAAATAAGAACACTAACACTGATATGCATCTAATTGACAATAAGTTTTACAAAGGAGACAACTTTCATGAATGATTTGAGTGTGTGGCAAGGTTCCTTAAGAGCCTTGGTCTGGATTATGTACTAGAAGTCTAGATGATCCATATCCTGAACTCCCCAAAGAAGATCCTTTCATTTATCAAATTGATAAGGACGTGAAGCACAAAAGAGACTATGATTTTGCAAAGAACTTCATGGTTAATACGATGCTTCCAAGGTACAGGGGTCTTTGAAAAAATATGAACCTGGAGTCTATGATTGTGTAGCTTGTAATGATGGATGAACATGAAAAACTCATGCTATCTGCAAGTCTTGGGGATGATACCTCAGTAGTTGAGTTTGCCATGACTCTTTATATTAACTCTGACAGTTAAGGAAAATGGGAGTTACTTATGATCGAGATAACTTAAAACAGATTGTATTGAAAGGTTTGCCGCATAGGTACAACAATTTCAAAACAGATTTCTATGACATCAATGATTATTGGAATTTTCCATGATGGTAGACTTTTTAGAACAATATGATATATAGTTTAGAAATAAACTTGAGAATCAACTTGTTACTGAGGATCGAAAGATAAGAAAGACCAGGGCTTTTAAGGTCAAGAGAAGACTCATGAAAAGTGCCAAAATGAAACACGTGTTAAGAGCTCTGATTTCTAAACAAGTGAAGCAGAAGCCAAGTAAAGCATCTACTTCATGTATGCTCATGATAGAGAGTTTCTCTACAGTAACCTATGAGTCAACTTGGGTATTAAATACTGGTTATGGTACTCATATCTGTACTTCTATGCAGTGATTGAGGAATAGTAGAAGGCTTGCAAAGAGGGAAATGGACCTAGAGTTGGGAATGGAGCACGGGTTGCTGCAACTGCTGTAGGGACATATTGCCTTCGTTTGCCGAGTGACCTAGTTTTAGTTTTGAACAATTGCTATTATATTCATACTGTAACTAAAAATATAATTTCTATTGCACTTTTAGCAACAAAGAGATTTGAAATTTTATTTTTTAATAATAAATGTCAAATTCAACATGATAATAATCTTTATGCTTGTGGAATATTTGTGGATGGCATTTACATTTTAGATACTAAAACAAAAATTCTAAATATGAACATGATAAGTGTATAATTACACTTATTATCATATAAATTTTATACAATAAATACCATAGTTTTAGTCATTTTTATACTTCATATAAAAGATTTCACGTGGTATGTAGTTGTTTTTGATACAAATGCAGATACTAGGTAAATCTTGGGAGTAAATTGAGCTAAAGTGGAATTCTATGAAAAAAGAGTAAAAAAGGTGCAAAAAGATGCGTGGAACTTAAAGATTTGGCTTAGGATCGAAGCTGTCAAAGATTAGTGAAGTTACAAGGAGATTTCTGAAGAAAACTCAATTCACGGTCGCGACAATACCTCGCGATCACTTCAGAAACAGAAGTCTACCAACAA
Organism: Euphorbia schlechtendalii; assembly: GCA_949673415.1. Classification (NCBI taxonomy): domain Eukaryota; kingdom Viridiplantae; phylum Streptophyta; class Magnoliopsida; order Malpighiales; family Euphorbiaceae; genus Euphorbia; species Euphorbia schlechtendalii. Next base: position 34,087 of record CATIWQ010711740.1, read on the forward strand.
AGATTCACGGTCGTGACATGTACATCGTGGTCGCGACATGCATAGTTTTTTGGTATTATCTTCTTAACTACCAACCACCAGATAAGCATGACCAACCGCCATCAACCGCCATCAACTACCAATGAACAGACACTTATCAAGAGTCAACCAATCATGAAAAGGTGCCTATCCATTGTGGATTAAATCAAAGCCTCTCAACCAATAACATTAAAGTGATGCAATCTTTCACCACTGGATGTGACTCTTCGTTTGGATAGACGCAACCCTTCAAACTCTATAAACAAGGCTCCAATTCTTCAACAATTTCATGCATCAGCAGTGCATTGGATTAGTGTGGCATAGAGTGTAAAAAAGTGATAGAGAGATATAGTGTGTGTATAGTTAGATTCGCTACGTTCTTAAGTGCTAGCAAGAAAATGTTTAAGTGATTCGAATCCTTGTTTCGATCACTAGATTTCTCTATATTCTCGAGTGATTGTTGTATAAGTGTTCTTGCAAATCACTTATCAATAAAAGTTTTCGTTCTTCAACATTCATTTATTCGATATTCACAAAGAATAGCATCCTAGCGGAGGTTCTGTAATAGTGAGCCAACATTTTTGGAATGGTAACTTGCTAAATGTGGCTATGTGAGAGCGACCGGTACTAAGCATAGTATTGATGTTGTCCAGATTTTCATAATTGTCTTATCTCGTTTATGCTAGACTTAGAAAAGTTATTTCATGTGTAGCTCTGCGGCGAATAATTGAACATCTAAATATCTAGAACCGAATCTGTTAGATAATCTAGTGTGTCGTAACATCTTTGTTAAACTTGAATGTTTTCTCTTCTAAACTTATTCGTAGTGAAACTCTATTTATATAAAGTTTCTAATCTATCACATCTATATTTACTCAACTTTTCATCCTAATCTTCCTACCCACAAAAATCTTTAAACTATTTTTATTTTATTTACTTTTAAGCTTCCCTAGTATCTTCAGACCAGGTTCCTTCCCTGTGGGTTCGATATCTTTTAAAACTACATCGCAACTGTATACTTGCAGTTATCATCATTTTTCTATGTGGTAAGGAGTATTGACAACACCTACATTTTATATGTTAACAAGTTTTTGGCACAGT
>CATIWQ010712040.1:0-17029 GCA_949673415.1 Euphorbia schlechtendalii
TTATGCATGATAACACATAGACATATCATAAACTTCGAAATAGAAAGTATAAGTAGAAAGCAAAGAAAAGTTGTAAGGTATGCAAGTGAAAGCTAAAGTTGATCAAACCGTATCCACTCTTTAATGGGAGTCGTCAATTCCTACAATTTCTGCGTCTGCTTTGAATTCGGTCTCGGCCCGTACAGAACCTCCGCTAGGATGTTATTCTTTGCGAATATCGAACAAACGAATATTGAAGAACGAAAACTTTTTATTGATAAGTGATTTGCAAGTACAGTTATACAACAATCGCTCGAGAATATAAAGAAATCTAGTGATCGAAACAAGGATTCGAATCACTTAAACATTTTCTCGCTAGCACTTAAGAGCGTAGCGAATCTAACTATACACACACTATATCTCTCTATCACTATTTTCACTATATACCACACTAATCCAATGCACTACTGATGCACAAAATATTTGAAGAATTGGAGCCCTATTTAAAGAGTTTGAAGGGTTGCATCTATCCAAATGAAGAGTCACATCCATTGGTGAAAGAGTGCATCTCTTTAATGTGATTAGTTGAGAGGCTTTGATTCAATCCACAATGGATAGGTACCTTTGCATGATTGGTTGACTCTTGATAGGTGTTTGTTCGTTGGTGGTTGATGGCGGTTGGTCATGCTTATCTGGCAATTGGTAGTTAAGAAGATAATACCAGAAAACCATCCATGTCGCCACCGTGATGTACATGTCACGACCATGAATCTTTGTTGGTAGACTTCTGATTCTGAAGTAAATAGGTCGTGACCGTGTGGTATTGTCGCGGTCGTGACTTGCGTTTTCTTCTGAAATCTCCTTATAACTTCACTGATCTTCGACAGCTTCGATCCTAAGCCGAATCTTTAAGTTCCATGCATCTTTTTGCATCGTTTTTACTCTTTTTTCATAGAATTCTACTTTAGCTCATTTTACTCCCAAGATTTACCTAGTATCTGCATTTGCATAAAAAACAACTACGTACCATGTGAAATCTTTTATATAAAGTATAAAAATGACTAAAACTATAGTGTTTATTGTATAAAATTTATATAATGATAAGTGTAATTATACACTTATCAGAGGCCCCCTTAAAGTGATTGAGCAGCCAAGTCCAATCCTTGCCAAAATAACCACGAGCACTTCGATTTGTTGTACCACGGATAACTATGATTTAAAGATTTCATTCTTTGATTAAGAGAAGTATGGGACGACCCTCAATTAAAGCATTTACATGTGCAGTAAAATATTGTTAATTTTTATGATAATCACCTAGACTAAGTTTGAGAAAAACCTTAATCTAGTTATCACATCATTTTCTATAATAGGAATTGAAACCTTAGTCATGCATAGTATACTTTAATCAATTCATTGAAAATATCAATTTTAACATATTATGATCAATCATGCATAGCATAAGGTATGCTCCTATACCACTGCTGGTTAATCAAGACAGTAATTGAACATTCAACGTTGCAAGGTGGAATTTTAAAACTTAAAATTAACCTAAAAGGATCACCTAAGCATGCCATGATTGATATAATCTAAGTTGAAACGTTCCATAGATTCCAATAGGTTCATAAAACTTATAAAAGAAACCTTAGCATATAAGTTTAGAGCATTACAAGTTGATGCGTGCTTCTCTCTTTGATTTAGATGTGACATTCCCTAAGAGTAATTTGACAGAACTTCGTTAGCACAAGCCTCCAAACTAGGATAGCCTCTAAGATTGATCCACACGGATCTTCACCAAACAAAAACTCATTGAGGTAGAACCCGTTAGTAGACAACAACTGCTAGACCGGTCGAAAACCAACCCTAAAATATAAACTGAGAAGGCTCACTATAAAATAGAAAGAACCTTCTAAAGAATTCTTCGTTGCTTGGAGAAACTCATGGAGGATCTCGCACAACTCACGAAGAAAGAGATGTCAAACTTAGAGAGAAAGGCTGAGCTAAAGTGTGAAAAAATGAGAGAAGGAGAGGCTTATTTATAAGGAGAGGGGGAGTTGTAGACTCCCCCTCAAAAATAATGTGGGATGGGAATATTCCCATCCTAAATGGGGGGTAGCTAGGCTGGTCCCTTGAACCCCCAAGATAACCCGTAGCTACCTCGACAAGGTAAGCCCGCAAGCCCAAGTTTGCGGGCTTGCGGTCAAACCCGCGCAAGCGTTGCCATGGGCAGCGCTAGCGGCCCGTGAGCTTTTCATCTTGCAAGGCAGCAGTGCAACTCCGAACATTCCGCGTTCATTTGGTGCTCACTCGCAATGAGAAAAATTCCCTTGCTCCGCTCCATGCAATTTTCCCTCTTTTTCTCTTTTATTCCCTTCAATTATTATTTTGGTCTAACTAATTAATAATTAATTTGATAATTTTGATATCCTCAATATTCTTGGCATAGACCCAGTCTATAGATTCTTTACTTAGTTCAACAAAGACCTAAAGTGTGTAAACTCATAGGATCCCGAAGTATAGAGCCGCTAGAGGTTAACCTAAACTTGGCTTCCCATCCAAGAACGTTTAGGCTCAATGTTCCAGACTGATACAGAACCTGATAACTCTAGATGATCAAATGGGCTTTCTTACAAAGGCTTATGATCCCCCGATACTCGGAACATCACTTGCTTGTGACTTAATCTAGTTTTGTAGTTATAACTAATACTATGCACTCCTTCCATCAGCTTAAGTAACATTTAGTTTATTGAGCTCGGATTAAGTGTTAGTTCATGTAATAGCCGTAGCTATCGTGGAATTAGACTTGTTCACGAAGAACTCCACTCACCATAATGTATTAAGATTGACTAGAAACCTGTTCTATCAGTCTTATACTCTAATCAGAGGTTTATGAGTGTGTCTCTTAAATAAGGGGCCCTAAGTTACATCTCTCATTATATCACTATATCAAGAGCGATGGATCACATCTTGACTACTCGGCTTACCAACATGTGATCATCACTGTACCCATAATCACCCATATCATCCTGATTGCTAGGGTATGAAGAATTATAACCCAAAGTAGAGCAGCTCCTATATAAGGTAACAAGTATCTCAGGTCTGAGGATACTTGTACTGCTACTGCAATAAGACATGACACCAACACATGGATATAGTTATTTTCAAGTGTGTCTTATAGCAGTCTCCAATGTATTACCCGAATACATTCATGTGTTGACTCAAGGTACCACCTTTAGCTCATGAGATCGCTTACTTGGATCTAATCCATGGAGCAAGCCTACACATGCCAGTCTGTCCGCATCATTGATGTCCAGTCTCAATGAAACTATAGCTAGGGATATTTAGACTATTTGTAGTAATACGTATGTGCAGTTCTCCCACCACATAGCTCCCAGTATGTCCTTGCACTTTTACGCTATGAAGTAGTCACATACTTTGTCTAATCAATGCGCATATACATAATATTATACATATATGATACCAACAAGATACATAAATAAATAAAAGCACTAATAAATAACAAAGATGCCTTTATTAAAATTAATAATAATATGAAATAGTTTGTACGTTATAATTATTTAAGATATATCACCCTAATTTCCTTTAGGGTGTACATCATGTAGAACACATTGAGCATTACAAGCGTATTTCAGTATGATCTAGGTTAGAAGCACTAGAGGGCCGTTAAAACTATCCTCCAATACCTACGAAGGACTAAGGATAAATTTACAATATTTGGAGAAGGTGATCTCTCCACGAAGGGATACACCAGCTTGAGTTTTCAATCTAATAGGGATGATTACAAGTCCCAATTAGGTTACGTGTTTATGTTAAATGGAGGGGTAGCTATTTGGAAAAGTTTCGAATAGGATACGACTGTCGATTAAACCACTAGGTTTAAGTATATAGCATATTCTAAAGTAACTAAGCAAGTTGTTTAGTTAAAGGGATTCATTGGTGATATCTGCAAGGTGTCCAACTATGAGCACGAGATTCTTAGCCCCTCTTGTGAAATAATGATGAAAGCTTATTATTTTATATACATGCTCTCCAGAATTTTATGGGCCCATAATCAGGGCTAAGATGGTGTCGAAATAAGTTCTTTCAACATTTCAAATATTTAAAACATATTAAAATAATTTATTTAAGGGTTAGATAATTTAATTTTATAGGTTTGGTTCACCTCTTCTTTTTGGAGGAAAAACAAGTGCTTTTAGCTTTAAAAGCCTTACTTTATTTATTTTAAATAAATAAAAAAAATAAAAAATATTTAAAAAAAATTAAAAGTTGACTTTTATGTGTTAGAAATATTTAAAATTTCAAAAATCAAATTTTGGAGTTTTTCGGGGAACTAAGACCTCGAGTGTCACCTAGGAATCGGTGCCCCTCTCGCCAGTTTAGTTGGACAACCACTGATCAAACTAGATTGGCGGTGATCCTCTTGGTTGGACCGATGGTGGTCCAATCTAAAGGGTTACCGGGTTTTTGCCTTAATTTCTCTCTTTTTACTTTTTTTGCCCTAATTTCCCACTTTACCCTCACTTTTTTACAAACCTAAAGGGGTAAATAGGTTAAAATTTTGAGGAGAGAGAGAAGACAACATATTTCAGCTACTTTTTGGGAATCTCTGGGTTTGGAGAGAGAATTTCAAATACTTTGGGAGTAAGTTTTGGAAAAAGTTGGGAAATCCACCTTCAAAGGATTTTTTTTCTCTATTTTCCAGAGCTCCTCTAGGTTTGAAGCCTAAACAATTTGGGTAGATCTCTTCATTGCTTTTCTTAGAAACCAAAAATTACAAAAAAAACCATCCACTCTTGCATTTTTTTCTCATTTTTTGGTGTTTCTTACAACAAATCAACTAAATCAACAAAAAAAAGGCTTGGAGGACTCTTTTCTTGGCCTTTTTGGCTCCAAAATCATTGGGAACACATTGAAGGGTAAGTTTCTGAGTTTGTGGTGACTTATTAGCCTGATTTTGTGTTTATTTTGAGTGTTTGGGTGTTTTGGGGGTGAAAAATGGTAAAGTAACTCGAAGCCCCTCAAGTTAGACCGACTCCTCCCTAACTAAACCAGCGCCGCTCGAGTTAGACCGGGGCCTCTGTAGTTAGCTATAGAGGCACCTAGAAATTAGACCCTTGATGTTTTTATTAAGGAGTCATGACCTAAAATAGATTTGTTTCGGGTTATAAATCCATTTTTCATCAACCTTATGCGTTAGAAACAAAAATTTTCCATAAAAATCGAAGGTTTTCCTGGGGTCTATGTAGTTCGATCGGTGCCTCTATAGGCAACTAGACTGCCCTTTCAAACTAGACTGGTGCCAGTCTAGGCAGTGGCCAGTTAGTCCGTTGCAAGTTCAACAGTAGTGGCGCTGGTCTAGTTTCTGGTCAGAGCACCCGCTTTAGTGTTTTTTCTTCTAGATTTCATTTTTCACTCCATTTTAGGCATCCCCAATGACATGAATCAATATTCATTTTGATAATCGACCACACTTTATGCCATTTAATATAGTTGAATAAATAAAATGAGCAAGATTGTGTCTAAAATAAATCATTTTTACAAGAAAAATCGCGCGAAAACCCGAATTTCCAATTTTAAAAATTAATCAAGCGCAATGTTTTAACAATCACCCTAATCTAAACTAGTTACATGATTAATGGAATCTTGGATGGTATTACTAACCCTATTTATGACGTGCCATATTATTGCGCTAACCCTTTGTGGATGTAGGTTTAGATGTATGATTAGGATTCTATTCCTTCAGGGTATTATCTTGTAAAAATTAATGTATTTGTAGATAAAATTTGTATTTAGAACCATTTGTACTATCCAAAAAATATATTATTTAATCCCAAACTCCCTAGGTTAGAAGCATTTTACTTTATCACCTTTATTTATTTTTTCTTTAAACTGAAATAGTTTAAAGGTGGTTGCTTGTATATAATTAAAAATCAAATAACGACAAAGTAGGTAACTTATCTTAACCCAAATCTCTTTACTACAATGCGGTTGAGGCTTAATGGATCTAGGCTATATCGAATATCACAGAAGAGCTGATCTAGGTGGTGACTTTCTAACAATGTAGGTGAGAGGTTCAGGCCTCCAGTCTTAAAAATTTTCTTTCTCATTTTTCTAAATCCCCATGTCACGGGGTCGACGCCTCATAGTAGCCACATGGAGAAAATATCATCCACTCACACCAACATTTTAAATCCACTATTGGTCTATTTTGATAACAATGGGGCTATTTCTAAGGTAAAGGAACCACGGTCTTGTCAGAGAAATGAACATGTATTAAGAAAGTACATCTCATTCAGGATATAGTAGCTAAGGAGGATATAAGCTTAGAATACATGCCTACGAATTAGAATCTAGTAGATGGGCTGACCAAGCCATTGACTCATGTTAAACATAACTAACATGTAACGAGTATGGCTTAAAGCACATGAGTAATTGGCTATAGTGCAAGTGGGAGTTATTAAGACATGATGTAGGGAAGTATATCTTTATTAGTTATCATGTATAAGCATTTTTCATTTTATTATTATTAATATAAGGCACCTTTATTTTATATCAATGAATGTTTAGTTTTGTTGCTGATATTATATTTATACTTATATAAGTGTGATCATTAATACAGTCGTACAAAATCCATAACATTTCCATAGAGTGAGAGTGCAAGGACATAGTGTTGTGGGTTGAAAACTTCTCACATGTGTAATTATGGTAAGTTAGAATGTCCCTAGTCATAGTTTTATTGAGACTAAACATCAATGAAGCAAATAGAATAACATGTGTATGCTTACTCCTTGGATCAAATACAAGTACCTGATCTCACGAGATGAAGGTGGTACCTTGAGTTAATGCATCGATGCATTCAGACAGATACATTTGAGACCGCAATAAGATGGATACTCAAAAATAGCTATATCCATATGTTAGTGTCATGTCTTATTGTAGAAGCAATATAAGTATCCTTAGAACTAAGATACTAATTGCTTTTTTACAGAAGATGCTATGCTTTGGATCATCCCTAAGTTTTATTTGTTTTGAGGATGATACGGGTGATTTCAGGTAAGCAATAACTGTTCGTTCATAATCTGAGAAGTCAAGATGGGATCCATAATTTCTAATATAATAACATAAATGGAGTTGCACTTAAGGGCCTCTTGTTGAAGTGACACACTCTTAAACCTCTTATTAGAGTATGTGATTGATAATACGAGTTTCTAGTTAAACACATTATATAAGGTGAGTGGTGTTCTTCATTAATAAGTCTATATTCACGATAGTTACAACTATCAAATGAGCTATCACTTTATCTGAGCACTATAAAACGGACTATACTTAACATGATGGAAGGAGTGTATTTTATTGGTTACTACTACAGAACTGGATCAAGTCATAAAGACGTGATGTTCATAGTATCAAGGGATCATACGTATTTTGTGAGCACAAGTGGTCCCTCTCTTGAAACGATGATGAAAGCTTGTTGTTCAATTCTTTCTCTCTTGGCTTTTGTGAATCCATAATCGGGGCAAAGATGGAATCGAAAGAAGTTATCCCGGCCTTTCAAACCTTTATCACATGTTAAAATAATTAATTTAATTATTAGATAATTTTACTTTATAGGTTTAGTTCATCTCTTCCTTTGTTAAGAGTAAAACAAGTGTTTTTAGCATTGAAAGTCTTGCTTTATTCATTGTTAATAAATAATAAATAAATAAATAAAATTAAAATCAAATTTTATATGTTATAAAAACTAAGAAATGCCTAAAGAGTCAAAAAAATCGATTACTTTTGTTGTTTGGGGAAAACCGGGACCTCTGGGGGTTTTCCCTTTGCAAGTGAGCCCCACGAATGCAGGTTATTCATGGGTAGGGACTTAAGTAGCAGCCTCGCAAGCACTAGAAAAGTACTCGCAGGCATGCACTAGCGCATGCTGGTGGGTTGTACGCTCACCAACATGTCGCAAGCCTTGTGTTTGCATGGTAAGGCTAGCCAAAATGGGCTTGCCTGGCGTGGCTCACACAACCTGCCTAAGCGAGCTATGTGCATGTGGATTTGACTCGTGGAGCATGGAGCTTCACGAGTGTCCTGCATGTGTGGGATGGGTTTTCACCCATCTCACATTGCTAAAAGGGGAGCATTTCATTCTCCCCCTTTCCTATAAATAAGAGTCCTCCTCCTCCTTATTCCATAATTCAGCTAAGCCTTCCTTTTCAGTTTTAACTCCTTTTTCTTACGAGTTTTTGTGAGATCTTCCATGATTTTTTTGAGTATTTAGAAGAATTTTATTTGAAGGCTTATTCTTATTTTAGAAAAGAGCCTTTGTAGTTAATTTTGGGTTGGTCTATGAGTGGTCTAGCACCCGCTTGTTAAATGATGAGTTCTCCCTCCACGTGAGGTTTTGGTCGATGGGGTCCATGTGGACTTGTCATAGAGGTTTTCATGGTTTGAAGGCTTATGCTAATGGAGTGTTGTCTGAATTTTCTAAGGAATCGATACACCACACAAAAGGAAGGCACACATCAACTGATAATGCTTTAAACATAGATGCTAGGTTTCTTTTAATAAGTTTTATAAACCTAAAGCATCTATGGAATGTTTCAATTGAGATAATGTAAATCATGTCATGCTTATGAGTTCCTTTTAGGTTAATTTTAAGTTTTGAAATTCTACCATGCAGTTAGCATGTTCATTAACTACCTTAATTTACCATTAGATTCTATGCATTCATTTCAACATAAATTTAACATATTCAACATTCATGAGAAGGAACATAATCAAAATATTAAAGAACTTCAACATTCTAATAGTAATTTTATAGTGTTGTCAAGTAGCACACCATGATCTCTAATCAATTTTGATCTTTATTTGCACGAATCTTCCTTTTATGATAAAATTCTTGTAGATAAAGTGTATAATATGACGAACAATGATTTTGTTGACAAGTGTTTTATAAGTACACTGCAACAATAAATTCTCAAGAATTAGCGAAAATCTAGAAAGTGAATGATTTCGTTTCAAGTTTTTACTTATTTATCTACTTGAAGAACAAAAAGGAAATTGTCTTCTTTCTTGTTTGCCTCACTTTGATTTTGGCCAAATTCACCTATTTATAGTGATGATAAGTCATGTTGTTTTACACCTCAATGGTTGGTGAAAAGGTAGCTTTTCATTTAATTGTTATGACGTTTGATGGAGGTTGAAAAATTAGTAAAATTAAAATAATCCACAAGCAAGAGTATAGCATGTCATGATCATGACATTATGTTGCAGTCATGACTTTTGCAATGGAAACTTTCTGCTTCTGGTTGTAGCTTTTAATTAGCACGAGCTATAGTCACCGGTGCGAAATGGCTAACTTTTGGAGTCTTTAACTTTGACTTAGCCATTTTATGGCTTTCTTCACTTGACCATTATTTGTTGTGTTCTTTTGCATTCTATTCTGCATTTTTTTAGTAAATAAAAATTCCAAGAAATTTTCATCTCCATTTCATCTAAAACGTGTAATTGCACCATAAAAACTACAAACCATGTGAAATCTTTTAAATGGAAGTAAAAACACTTAGAAAAGATATGAGTAAAAAGAGAAATATATATTCAAATGAGTGTTTTTTTGGACACTTATCATACCCTCCTTAACTTTTGCCTTATCCTTAAGGTAAAAACAACTTAGAATTGTAGATTCTCCAAGTTCCTTGACTTAAGACATTCGCTAAATACTTGTATTCCTACTAGTATTAAGGAGTAAAGTATAGAGAACAATGTCACAAGTAAATGTGTAATTCATATAATCTAATGCGTACCTTTGTCATCTCAAAAGGTTACTAAGTCATGTCTTCATTGTGAATATCATTTGCTTTCCCAACTATCCAAACCTTCTTAAGGATAAGCATCAAGTATTAATGACAAGGAAAAACACACTCTCGATATGGATCTCAATAAAATTTTAGCTTACTTATTAATTCTAAACACTTAAGTAGTTTCATTTTATGCTCTATACCACTATCTCACTTTGGAAAATAATATATATACTTTATCTATATTTTTAAACGATTGAATTTTATGCTCTATATCATCTCAAATGCACCAATTTTTCATGCTTGAAAAAATGGCATAGAATGATTCCGCATCAAATATATTTCGTACGTACACCTATTTTGAGTAAATGGCGTTATTTCTTTTATTAATCGAGTGGTTTTAGCTAAGAGAATATATTTGGTAAAAAATGCTTCGGCTAATTGGTTTCAATTAAGTTATAGAATTTGGGGGGTAGAGATTGCAACCTAACTTTTGCTTTACCTCGAAGAGTAAAAGGAAATAAGCGAAGTCTATAGCATCTTCAACATCAATTTTCATTTTGAAGGTATCACAAACTTCAAGGAAAATTGCAATGTGATCATTAGGATCTTCATTAGGCAATCTATAATACTGAACATTATTGGTGATCATTTGCAAAATTTTAGGTTTAATCTTGAATTGTTCCACATTGATGGGTAGTTGAACTAATGTTTGTTGTTCTTTATTAAGAGTTGGAATAACATAGTCCATAAACTTTGGTTGTTGTGGTGGGTTATTCACTTCATCAGTCATCTTCTTTTTTTATTTCTATTTATTCTTCCTTTCTGTGCTCTTTGATAGAATTCTTTCAACTTCAGACTATAATATCTAAAGTGTACCTTGTGTACTTCTGTTCTTTGGAATACATAATACCTAATCACATAAAAAGAAAGTGTAGGCAAACAATAAAATATAATCTTGATGACAATTGTGTTTCCCCGACAATGGTGCTAAAAACTTATTTGTTACACAGACTATTTATGAGTACTTGATTGTACAGGTGTTGTTAATACCAATAGCCAACATTAAATTTGAAACTGCTAGTATATGATTGTGAAATTGTTTTAAAAGATATTGATCTCACGAGTAAACCAACGTCAAACCGAGAGATGTTACGAAAATAAATAGGAAAATAGGGGTAAAATAAATAGAAAATAAATAGCTCATTGAGTGAAATTAATTAATTATAGATTGCACAATTACTTAATTTCTTGATATTATAAACTATATATACATGGTTAAAATATATCATACAACACTTGTGAATGTCTATTTCTATCTACAAACATGCAATGAGCCTAACATAAATGTTTAAGCTTATTCGGATCGCTCTCTTGGAAGTTACTTAGAATGTATGCAGTCTAAATATCTCATACATGCAAAACATATTAAGAGCAAGTCCAACAATTTTCCCTATTTTTCATTCCCCAAATCCCATTTTGCAGGTTCTACAATGTTTTTTCTCCAACCATCTTCCTCATTTTCCGTTCCCTATTTCAGATTCCCATAAAGTAATACTTTTTCAGTATTATTATATTAATTTCTTTACATCAAATCTATTCCCAATAACTAGCAAATACATTAAAATAAATCAAAATTAAAAAATATATTAATATAATAATCATTTTCTATTTTGGGGTTCCCCATATATGGGAAACCAAATTTTGAGATATATCATATGAGGTATGGTTGGACTTGACCATTCCCCATATTCATTTTCCATTTTGAAGAAATGAGGAACCATTGAACTTGCTCTAAGACACTTTCACTACTACAAGCTCATTATACACTTAAACATATGCGAATAAAGTATTAGCTAGTGAATATAAGAAGAGAAATTTATCCTTAATAATTTAGTCGCAAGATAAATTGATTCACTTATAATAGTAAGTAGAACATGCCATATAGACATAAAAATATATAAAAAACACAAAGTATAAGCACATAAAGTGATAAATACAAGAAGTAATGCAATTAAATTATTTTAGAACTTCAACAATCAAATTGTGATTTGATAGGGTTGCGAAGTCATGGACCGTGATCTCTACTTGATTTCTATCTTTACATGCATGAATTTTCCTTTTATGATATAATTCTTGTAGATGAGTAGTATAATACAAAGAACAATGATTTTATTGATAAGTGTTTTGCAAGTACACTACAACAATAAACTCTTGAGAATAAGCTGAAATCTGCAAAGAGGATGATTTCATTTGGAGTTTTTACTTATTTATCTATTTGAAGAACAAAACAAGATAAAGTCTTCTTCACTCTGATTCTAGATGAATTCACCTATATATAAGGGTGAAAAGTTTTGTTTTTTCACTCCATAATGGTTGGTGAAAATATATGACGCTTGAAAAATCAGTTAAGATGAAATAATCCGCAAGAAGGAATATAATCTGTCACAATCATGACATTCTATCGAGATTGTGAATTTTTTAATTGAAACTATCTACCTCTAGCCGTAGCTTTTTACTAGCACGAGCTATAGTCGTGGCTACAAACCAGCTAACTTCAACTTTCTTTGTCTGTGATTAGCCATTTTCTAGCTTTCTTCAATTGACCATTAATTGTCTTCATATTGTGTTCTTTTGCATAATTTTTCACACTTTTAGTACTTAATATTGATTCAAAATAAATTCCATCTCCATTTCACCCAGAATTTGTAATTTTACCAAAATAACTACATACCACGTAAAATCTTTTAAATGAAAGTAAAAACACGTAGACAAGATGAGAAAAAGGAGATATGTATATTCAAATAAGTGCTTTTTTACACTTATCACTCTTCAACATACATACCATAAGTAAATGAAACATTGTTGTGAGTGGATGATGTTTTACATATGCGGCGCAAAGACACGGAGCCGGCGCCCTAGTTTATATGCACGGAGCCACCCAGATTATTTCCCATGAGGATTTTTCGGTATAATATATAGAGAAAAATAAAACAGAGTCAAAAGCTCTATTTTAAAAGAATAAGAGTCACCGACCAGATCTGCTCCACTAGGAAATTTTGTTATAATTGATCCGATCATAACTTTATACCTTTAAATTAGATATTTCGAGTCCGAGCAAAATAATTATAATTGACTAAGTTGAAACTTATATTTGAAAATACTTCATGGTAAAACCCTAACTTTTTTTGGGAAAATAATTTATGTATAATAATAACAACCACAACAACAATAATAAAAATAGAAACACTAATTATGGGGATAAATTTGATGTAACCTCACTAGGCTAAGCTCGTAGAAATTTATTACTTCGAAAGGGATACGTCATGCCAGTGGAGACACTCCTTATGGTAACAAAAATACGCTTATGGATGTTGGAAAGGATAATGACATTTAGGTTACCTTTTTTCATTCTAGGATGATTTTAAGGGTCCGGTACTGACTAAAATCGATGAATATTTGGGTGGATATTTGAGCAGAACCTCGACAATGCTATTACTATAGGACATCAAGATAAATAATACTTTGGCATAACCTCGACAATGTCATGACTCTAGGGCTTCAGATTTTATAGTATTTTGATAGAATTTTGTAGGGATTCAGATTTGATAGTATTTTCTAGCAGGTTTTGATTATAATGTAGGAAAATGTAGGCTCAAGAGTGGAAACTATACTCGGTATAGCTAGGGTTTCAGAAAGGATTTTCGATTAATGTGAAAAGGGATTTCAAAAATTTGAAAAGTAATTAAGATTTAGAATTGATCCCTAATCTAAATTGAGAAATTTTTTCACCTATTTATAGAATTTAGGGACTAGTCGACCAACTCATGTTAGGAGAGTTGATCGACTAATGTCCTAAATTATGGGTTTGTTATAATTTTTTTGTGAGGACACGTATCCCATTTGATCAACATGTGTTTGTGAAAGATAAGTCGATAGGTTGCTTTTGTAAATTTGATGAGTCATTCTAGGTTTCTTTTATTTTGACACATGGATGAGTTGATCAATTGACTTTGCAAAAAGTAGTCAATCGACTGATGTTTAAGCAGTTAGGGTATCTAGATCCTTTAGAAGTCAATAAAATGATTTTAACATGAATATCAACTCATTTCAAGGCGGTTAGGGTTTTTGGATCTTTTGTAATCGATCGACTACTTTTAGAAAAGAGTCCATCGACTAGTTTTTGCAACTAAGTTTGGCTCCTAGGAAATTCTATTCTTAAAAGGTTTCTCAAATTCGGGTCTAGTACAATAACAGATGCTAGTTCTTACAGAAAAATATTAGTTCATCATTAGGCCGAACGGATCATGCTTATAGATACCCCTCTCGTACAACATTTCGATCATGAGAGAGATGTTACGTACGCGATGTGAGTGCAGTGAACAAAAAATTGTGCTCATGTATATGTGAGTCTCAAGGAATGTGAATAAACTTTCCTTAATTGACAAAATTGATAGAAAAATTGTTTACCTTTCAGTTAGGAAAATATTAGGGACTATCTAGAAATGCCTTTTACGCTGGGGACGTGGAATTCATTTTTATTGAAAAATGTTTACTCATTGTGACTCGGTGTTTATTTAAAACTTTGGTCCATCTCTTTAAAAACTTTTGCGTGATGATGCAAATGAAGTATCCATTGTGGATTTATGAAAAAATTGATTAAGTTTTCTCTTCTAAGGAGTTTGGCACTCTTAGTCAAATGAAATATCCGCCGTGGATTATGAGAAACTTTGAACATGTTTTCTAGTTAAAGGAGTTTTGCACTATCTGCCGAATGGAATATTCAGTAAGAATTATGAAAATTTTTGAACAGGTTTTCTCGTCAAAGGAGTTTGGCACTGTCAAAACATAATATCCGTCGGGTATTATGAAAAATTTTGAACATGTTTTCTCATCAAAGTCGTTTGACACTGTCAGACAAATGAAATATCCATTGGGGATTATGAACAATTTTGAAAAGATCTTCTCATCTATGATGTTTGGCATTGTCAGCCAAATGAAATATGAATTTTGATTTTCAAGGACCAATTGACCAATTACTTTTATGAATGAGTCGATTGATTCATGTTTTGCTTTGATCGAGATGGTGAAAGGCTTTGCATGCATTTTTAAAGATGATTCGATCGACTACTTTGAAGATGAGTTGATCAATTGATATTTGAATTTTGAAATTCGAACTTCAATCAGTTACAGAGTCCTTTAATGACTCAATAAAGATGAGCTGATCGACTCGTGTTGAGATGAGTCGATTAAACAATCTTGAATTTATATAAATAGGAAGTTTTCGGGTTAGAAATTAGTTTTCTACCAAACTCATTCTTCTCTTATTTCTACGTTTTCTTCACTGAAACAGTCATAATTACGTCAATTTTCCTCTATTTTGTTCCCTACTTTGATTCCTTTCATATCTTCGATGATGTATGCGAAGATGAGGACTACCAAGAGCGGATTTTACACTTGGTGGAAATAAAAATAGTGATGATCGATGGGGTGGATGTCTAAATACTATTTATTGTCTTGACATGAGTAGATCGACTACTTTTTCTCTAGTATTTTCACAAAATACCTTTTTGTCTTTGTAGGTCACTGAGGGGTTAGAAACATGAGGGGCCATGTGTCTTGGTTGTCTAAGCTTTCAAATATATCATAATGGTATAGACGAAATATGTTTTGGGGATTTTATTCAAATGAATATCCCTTCAGATAAAAAGAAGATTCCCTCCCTTTATCGAGAAGTTGCACACTTTTTGCTGAGCCGGTGGTCGGATACTACTCACACTTTCAACTTAAGGTGTTGGGAGTTTACGGTTACTCTAATGGACTATGCTTCCATCACGGGCCTATGCTTTGATAGGGAGATTATACACTTTAAATGTGTCATGAGCTTAGGTCACTATAATGCCAACCCTGTGGAGAGGCTTTCTAAGGATTCATTAGGCGACCAAGGAGATTCCTTGCAATCAATTGGCCAAGTTATGTATGGAACCTTTAAGGAAGGATTCTACAGCCTTATCGGATCAACTGAAGTGTACCTATTCCTACCTTTATTTTTGTATCTTAGTCTTCCCTATAGGTGCCTTGTTTGTCAACTAGAACCTGTTATATTCCTTGATTGATTTGAGCAAAGTCAAGGGCATGGTCTAGGGGTAGAGCTTGACTTGCCCAAATGCACCCAGTAATGAACTAATATGCTCGCTTTCATGTCAAGGAGGAGAAGACTTCTCTTCTTATCCTAGGGTTATTATATTTATGTATTGGATTTGTTTGATTTTGACTTGTAAAATTCTACAGATTTGGGCTATTGAGCTTGGTATCATGGAGGGTTCGATAGTTACTATTTAGACTAACTTGTCAAAGGTTCCCACGATTCAAGGTGTGGTGTACCTTTTGGGGTTAGATTTCCCTTGCGGATGTTGAGAAGTATATGAAGGGGTGTCTCTTTGATAGGGTGAGGATTGAAATTTTTGTGAATTTCTTTCAAGTGTAATTATTGAATGACTTTGCTTCAATCTATAGATTGATACTTCACCATGTGGGGGGAAGGCTTGAACACAACAATAGTGGCTTCTGTGGCCTCTATTCGGAGGGGGTTCCTAATAGAGAGCTCCTCCATTGTGAAATGAATATAGGCGAGCACATAGTGGAGTGCTAAATGTCTCAAGATGAAAGGAAGGTGCCTCCTTTAGTCCCATACTAGATTTTTGGTCGAAGCTTGTAGAGGAGAATCTCGAGACCTTAAATCATGATGGGTAGGTCGAGACACAGAGCCACCCCATAGGTCTATACCCGGCCTTCCAACCTACCTATTTGCTTGGCTAAACTGATGAAGTGTGTTCGCATCTTTTCTACTGATAAGTTTAATCAATAATGGTTCCAAAATCTCATGAACTATTAGCTATTAACTGCGCCAAAAACTTGTTCACAAATAAATGTAGGTATTGTCAATACCTCTTATCAAATAGAAAAATGATGATAACTACAAGTATACAGTTGCGATGTAGTTTTAAAAAATATCGAACCCACGGGGAAGGAACCAGGTCTAAAGATATGGAAGGGAAAGATAAAGATAAGGAAATAAAAATAGAATTAATATTTTTTGGTAGGAAGATTAGAATGAAAAGTTGAGTAGATATAGATGTGATAGATTAGAGACTCTAAATAAATAGATTTTCACTACGAACAAGTATAGCAGAGAAAACATGCAAGATCAACGAAGATGTTATGACACACTAGACTAATCTAACAAA
>CATIWQ010712054.1:0-55265 GCA_949673415.1 Euphorbia schlechtendalii
GAATAAGTCCTATAAGTATTAAGTGTGTTTAAAGTGTTAGGAAACTATAACCATAATACTTTGAAATTGATCAATAAAGGATGAGGGTATTAAGTGAAAAATCAAAAGAAAGAGAGGATAACCAATGAGTTATGCAAAAGGTGAGGAATGGTACGGAGCAGAAACTACAACCATTCATTGAGTGAAAAGAAAAAGCATAGCATGAAAAATGGGTGCAAAGTACAAAGTACTTCAAAAACATATGCTTAAAAAATGAGAGAGTGGTATGGAGCATAAAATGCAACCACTGAAAAAAGGGGAGAGTGGTATGGAACATAAAATGCAACAATTGAGAGTGTTTTAGCATCCTAGGTTACCTAAAAATGCCTTGGGAGAAATTGATCAAAGTGTGCTTTCTATGTCCTTTATACTTTATACTATGCTTAAGAGAAGGTAATATTCAAGTATGCATATAACGCTTATATGAAGATGCGATTCGGTTGACTCTCTATTAAGAACAAAAGTATGCAACTGAGCTATATAAATTGCACATTATTAATTTTTGGGAAATTTCAAACTTCTTCTTGAAATCTTTTGCAACGTGGAATATGGTACTCACTGCAATAGTCTTTCGCCAAATAAGGTACGAACTTTACCAAATTTATACACTTCTGTTGAATTTACCTTGAGGACAAGGCACAAGTTAAGTGTGGGGGTATGATAAGTGTGTAATTACCCTTATTATCACATTAATTTAACACAATAAACACTATAGTTTTAGTCATTTTTATACTTCATATAAAAGATTTCACGTGGTATGTAGTTGTTTTTTATGCAAATGCAGATACTAGGTAAATCTTGGTAGTAAAATGATCAAAATTGGAATTCTATAAAAAAGAGTGTAAAAGGTGTAAAAAGATGCGTGGAACTCAAAGATTTGGCTTAGGATCGAAGCTGTCGAAGATCGGTGAAGTTACAAGAAGAATTCTGAGTAAAACTCAATTCACGGTCGAGACAATCATTCGCGGTCGCGACTTGTTTACTTCAAAAACAGAAGATTACCAATCAAAGATTCACGGTCGTGACATGTATATCGCGGTCACGACATGCACGGTTTTCTAGTATTATCTTTTTAACTAACAACTACCAGATAAGCATGATCAACCGCCATCAACTGCCATCAACTACCAATGAACAGACGCCTATCAAGAGTCAACCAATCATGAATAGGTGCTTATCCATTATGGATTAGATCAAAGCTTCTCAACCGATCACAATGAAGAGATGCAATCTTTCACCAATGGACACAACCCTTCGTTTGGATAGACGCAAGCCTTCAAACTCTATAAATAGGGTTCCAATCCTCTTCAATTTCGTGCATTAAATAAGTGCAGTGGATTAGTGTGGCATAGAGTGTAAAAAGTGAGAGAGAGATATAGTGTGTGTGTGTAGATAGAGTCGTTACATTCTTAAGTGTTAGCGAGAAAATGTTTAAGTGATTCAAATCCTTGTTTCAATCACTAGATTTCTCTACATTCTCTAGCGATTGTTGTATAAGTGTACTTGCAAATCACTTATCAATAAAAGTTTTCATTCTTCAATATTCGTTTGTTCGATATTCGCAAAGAATAGTATCCTAGTAGAGGTTCTGTGCGGGCCGAGACCGAATTCAAGGCAGATGCAGGAATTGCGGTAATTGACGACTCCCATTAAAGAGTGGATACGGTTTGATCAACTTTAGCTTTCACTTGCATACCTTCCAACTTTGCTTTGCTTTCTACTTATACTTTCTATTTCAAAGTTTATGATATGTCTATGTATCATAATGTGTATTTTGTGTTAAGTCTTTTATGTTAATCAAGTTATATGCGTTGGCGTTAATTTTAAGAGTAGTTTCGGGGTTAACAATATCGTGTATAATCACTGTATCTACGATATAACGCTATTTAGTGAGCCAAAATTTTTGGAATGGTAACTTGCTAAATGTGGCTATGTGAGAGCGACCCCTACTAAGCATAGTATATATGTTGTCCAGGTTTTCATAATTGTCTTAATTCGTTTGTGCTAGGTTTAGAAAAGTCATTTCATGTGTTGCTCTGTGGTAAATCATTGAACATTTGAGTGTTTTGAACCGAGTCTGTTAGATTAGTCTAGTGCATCGTAAATCTTTGTTGATCTTGCATGTTTTCTCTGCTACACTTGTTTGTAGTGAAAATCTATGTATTTAGAGTCTCTCATCTATCACATCTATATTTACTCAACTTTTCATTCTATTCTTCCTATCCAAAAATCTCGATTCTATTTTTATTTTCTTATTTTAACTTTCCCATATTTATCTTTAGACCTGGTTCCTTCCTTTTGGGTTCAATATCTTTTAAAACTACATCGCAACGGTATACTTGTGCTTATCATCATTTTTCTATTTGATAAGAGGTATTGACAACACCTACAATTTTCATCAACAAGTTTTTGGCATAATTATTTGAGGATAAGCCTTACAAAACTTGTGTAGCCAAGTCTCATGAACAAGTTCTTGGAACCATTAGTTATTAAACTTATCAGTGGAAAAGTGGTGAACAGTCCTCGAATTCTTGGTTACTATTGCGGAAGATGGGAACTTTTTGCAGAAGAAATTCAAGAATGGAGGAGAAGAATATAAGTTCACTTTGATGGATTTAATCAAATAGTTCAGTTTTGGAGGAACATCTGAAGAGATTGAAAAAGATGAAAATTATGATTTAACGGATTTTTGGACTGAGTTAACGAGATTGAATAGATACGATGTCAAGAACTCGTCCAACAAGAATATTAAGAGCAGTAGTCTTCTATACCTTCACAAGTTTATTTCTCAAAGTCTTTTCTTTCGACATGAAACAACTAAAGTGTCGATGAAAGACTTGGTAATATTGGAGTGCGTAGTTTTGCAATTACGGCCAAAGTTTCCGATGTATATTTTGGAGTCCATCACTAATCTGACCACACATAAAAAGGCTAGAGTTGGAGGTGCAAATATGATTTGCGGAATTATTTTGGGTGCGAAGAATCAACTACTATATCAATATAGTCCAAGAGAGAAATTTAACTTCATGGGAGGCATTTACATGAAGAGGGCAGGCTTAGTGGAAGAAGAATAAGGAAATTTTACATTTTTACAAATGGAGTAAGGGTGAGAAAGTTAAGGCCGATAGAAGGATCTTCTTCTCGAGGAAATCAACCCGAAGAAGACATTGACAAAATTCAACAAAGTAGTGAAGCAAGACAACCCTCAGAAAGTAGCAATGAAATTACTTGGAGAGGAAAAGTTTTTGCTGATGTTAATAAGGCTTGTCTCGACATTGCCTCTATACAACAAGATGTTCGTTCACTCACAAAATCCAACATTTCCTTGAACCAAAAAATAGATTCATACTTTAGAATGCAAAATTTGGATATCTCACCAAGTCCTCCAGATTCAAGTTCGAATGATTGAAAATGGGTTCAATTTCTTTCTTTTATTTTATTATCTTTTCATTTGTGTGTGATTAGTTTAGTTTAGATTTTCAATTGAATAAAGTCTTCCACAATGAGGACATTGTGTTCTTTAGCGTGGGGGGCAATTGTAAAATCCCAAAAATCCAAAATATTTAAATAAAATTAAAAACCGAAGAATTTGAAATTTTTCTTGATTTATTGTTATTTATATCCATACCTATACTATACTAACATATTGTCCATGGTTATTGTGAGTGTTAGGTATTATAAGTTTGATGTTAGTGCATATTTGGAAAAAAAAGTTTCGAATATACCACACGGTTGAAATTGTGAGCCTTTTAGCACAACATTTAACAATTGGCAAGGATGAGTGATGAGTAACATTCAAAAGCAACATTTCAAGTAAGTTTCGATATATATTTCAATGCAACATGAATTAGTATTTATATAGTTTTAGTTTAATACTACCGATAAGTTAGTAATGGTGTAATATATAGTAGTGTTCTTACTATGAGTTTTATATGCTATTCTCGAATATGTCCTATAAGTATTGAGTGTGTTTAAAGTGTTGGGAAACTATAGCCAAAATACTTTGAAAGTAATCAATAAAGGATGAGGGTATTATGAGTGAAAAATCAAAAGAAAGAGAGGATAACCAATGAGTTATACAAAAGGTGAGGAATGGTACGGAACAGAAACTGCAACCATTCATTGAGTGAAAAAAAAGAAAAGTAGCATAGCATGAAAAATGGGTGCAAAGTACAAAGTACTTCAAAACCTTATGCTTAAAAGAAAAAAATGAGAGAAAGTGGTATGGAGCATAAAATGCAAACTCTAAAAAAAAGGGGAGAGTGGTATGGAGCATAAAATGCAACCACTAAGAGTGTTTTTAGCATCCTAGGTTACCTAAAAATGCCTTGAGATCAAACTTTCCAAAGTGTGCTCCTTTTGTCCTTTATACTTTATACTATACTTAAGAGAAGGTAATATTCAAGTCAGCATATAACACTTTTATGAAGATGCGATTCGGTTGAACCTCCATTAAGAGTAAAGGTATGCAACTATACTATATAAATTGCACATTACTAATTTGTGGGAAATTTCGAAGACTGTACTTGAATCTTATGCAACGTGGAATGTGGTACTCACTATAATAGTCTTTCACCAAATAAGGTACGAACTTGAATACTATTCATTACACTTCTATTGTTTACCTTGAGGGCAAGGCAAAAGTTAAGTGTGGGGGTGTGATAAGTGTATATTTACACTTATAATCATGATTTTTTCAATCATAAAACACTATGATTTAAGTCATTTTATATTTCACATGTTATGTAGTTTTTTTTTATGAAAATGCAGAAACTAGGTAAATCTTGGGAGTAAAATGATCAAAAGTGGAATTCTATGGAAAAAGAGTGAAAAAGGTGCAAAAGGATGTGTGGAACACAAAGATTTGGCTTAGGATCAAAGTTGTCAAAGATTAGTAAAGTTGCAAAGAAGAATCATGAAGAAACAACATTTCACAATCGTGACATCTATTAGCGGTCGTGACTTGTCACTCTTCATGAATAGAAAATTGCCAATCAATGTTCATGGTCGCGACATAAGATTCGCGGTTGCAACTTGAGGCGGTTAACGGTTATCTCTTATCAACTACCAACTGCCAGATAACAACGATCAACCGCCATCAACTACTAATCGAAAACACACCTTTTAGAAGTCAACCAATCATGAAAAGGTGCCTTTCCATTGTGGATGAGGATGAATCTTTACATCCAATTAAGATGAAGTAATGCAACTCTTCGTTAATGGACATGACTCTTCATTTGGATAGACGCAACCCTTCATTCTCTATAAATAGGGTTCAAAACCCACCAATTTTGTATGGCATGGTGTATGGGATTATAGGCATGGTATGTGATACGTGCATACTTAGTTTTAGAGAGAAAATGGTGTGGATTTCGCTTCGTTCTAAGTTAGCGAGAAAATGTATAACTGATTCGAACCTTATTTCAATCACTAGATTTGTCTACATATTCAAGCGATTGTTGTATAAGTGTAATTGCAAATCACTTATCAATAAAAGTTTTCATTCTTCAATATTCGTTTATTCAATATTCACAAAGAATAGCATCTTAGCGGAGATTCTATATGGGCCGAGACAGAATTCAAAGCAAACGCAGGAATTGCGGGAATTGACGACTCCCTTTAAAGAGTGGATACGATTTGATCAACTTTAGCTTTCACTTGCATACCTTACAACTTTGCTTTGTTTTCTACTTATAATTTCTATTTTGAAGTTTATGATATGTCTATGTGTTATATTGTGTATTTCATGTTGAGTCTTTTATATTAATCAAGTTATATGCTTTTGAGTTAACTTTAAGAGTGATTTTGGGTTAACAAGATTGTGTATAGTCACTGGATCTGTGATTATAAAGCTATTTAGTGAGCCAACATTTTTGGAATGGTAACTTGCTAAATATGGCTATGTGAGAGTGACTCGTACTAAGCATAATATTATTGTTATCCAGGTTTATATAATCATCTTAATTCGTTTGCACTAGACTTAGAAAAGTCATTTCATGTGTTGCTCTGCGATGAATAATATATCTGAGTGTCTAGAACCAAATCTATTAAAGTGGTCTGGTTTACGATTACATCTTTGATGATTTTGCATGTTTTCTTTGCTATACTTGTTCGTAGGGATAACCTATATCGATTTCTTCTACTCTAATCTATTCATACATTTATCTATTTATTTACTATTATATCCTAACCAATCCATCAAAAATAAAATTATCTATTTTATTTTCTTTATTGCATTACTCTAGTTGGTCTTTAGAACTGGTTCCTTCCTTGTGGGTTCGATATCTTTTAAAACTACATCGCAATTGTATACTTGCAGTTATCATCATTTTTCTATTTGATAAGTAGTATTGACAACACCTGTACTTTAAAGCCAAAATTGTGCGAACAAGTTATTAAACTTTTTAGTAGAAAAGTGGTGAACATATATGCATGTGACAAGTTTAGATCATATTTGATTGGATCTAAAGTAATAGCTTATACAGATTATGTTGCTTTGAGATATTTTTTTGCTAAGAAAGATGCAAAACCTAGAATATTTAGGTGGATCCTTCTTTTACAAGAGTTTGACTTAGATATAAGGGATAAAAAGTGAAGTGAGAATACCTTAGTTAATCACTTATCTCGTTTAAAAGATGATAAGGGACCTATAGGTGAAATTGGTGAGATTAATGAACTTTTTCCAGATGAAAATCTTATGTCTGTTAGACATACTGTTAGTCCATGGTATGCCGACTTTGCAAATTATTTGGTTACACATTCTTTACCCTCTGAATTAGATTCTAATGGTAAGAAGAAATTTCTTAAGGATATTATATCATTTATGTGGGATGACCCTTATTTGTTTAAGGTATGTGCCGATGGTATTATTAACAGATGTATAAATGATACTAACTTTTCTTCAATTTTAAGTCATTGCCATGATAGCATATATGGAGGACATTTAGGACCAGCAAAAACCGTTACTAAAGTTTTAGAGAGTGGGTTTTATTGGCCAACATTATTCAAGGATGCTAGAGATTTTGTTCAAAATTGTGATAATTGTCAGAGAACAGGAAACATAAGTCAAAGAAATGAGATGCCATTGAAAAACATCTTAGAAGTGGAGCTTTTTGATGGTTGGGGCATACATTTCATGGGACCATTTCCTAACTCTAAAGGTAAGAATTACATTCTAGTTGTAGTTGATTATGTTTCAAAATGGGTTGAGGCTAGTGCATATGGTAAGAATGATGCCAAAATAGTTGCTAAGTTTCTTAAGCAATTATTTAGTAGATTTGGAGGTCCTAGGACCATAATTAGCGGTGGAGGTTCACATTTCATCAATAAGACTTTTGAAAGCTTGATGTATAAGTATGGAGTACATCATATGGTTGCTACCCCATATCACCCTCAAACTAGTGGTCAAGTTGAAATTTCTAATTGAGAAATTAAGCGGATTCTCGAAAAGACTATCTTAAATTCTAGGAAGGATTAGTCTACTAAGTTAAATGATGCATTATGGGCTTACAAAATAGCTTTTAAGACACCTATTGGTATGACACTCTACAAGTTGGTTTACGGAAAGGCTTGTCATTTACTAGTAGAATTAGAGCATAAGGCTTTATGGGTTTTGAAGAATTTGAATATGGATTTAAACAAAGCCGGTGAAAGAAGAAAGTTGGATTTAAATGCATTAGAAGAACTACGTTTATCATCATATGAAAATGCAAAGATCTATAAAGAGAAGACAAAACGATGGCACGATGCAAAACCATGGGAAAAGAAGTTTAAGATTGGAGATAAAGTTATGTTATATAATTCCAGATTTCGCTTGTTCCCTAGAAAACTCAAATCTCATTAGAAGGGACCTTACAAAGTTATTCAGGTATTTGACAATGGAGCATTGGAATTGAAAGCCGAAAATGAAGAAATATTTCGAGCCAATGGCCAAAGATGCAAACCTTATCTAGAAAATAAATTTGAACAACAAGATGTTGATGTTCAATTACTATCTTTTCCATAATCATTCCAGGTATGTAAATAGTGAATATTTATTATTTATATTTAATACATTTGTTTTTCTTAGTTTTTCTAGGTACTAAGTCTAAAAATTGAAGAAATAGAAGGATTAAAGAAGGTCACAATCGCGACTATAGATCTCGCTCATGAAATTATGCAGCAAAACCTTCTATTCGTATTTTAAAGAAAATCATGATCGCGATAAGAGAAAAATATGACCATTGCAGATCTCGATTAACACACTATAGATGGTTGAAATAGCAATTAACAGCTAGTTTGAAGAGAAAACAGCTATATTGACTATTTTGACCAATCAGAGACTTATTAGAACTCTATATAAAGGTCTAGGTTGAACACATAACCACCATAACCTTCCTACAAGTCTTTCTCAAGTTCTAATTCTTTCACAAACATCTCTATTCTTCTACTATTCACAACCTTTTCAAACTTTACTTCAAAAACAATCATGCCTTGAGTTAAGCAAACCGCCAACCAAAGAAGAGAAATCCCAAATTATCAAGAGGAATACAGTCATCCTTTTCCTATCCGAACACTTGAAGAAGGGAAAAGATTTCAAGTTCTTAAAAAATTAGAGATAACCGGCATGATCTTTCTTGACTTGGTTTTCTTAGAGACATTGGGCCTCCATGAGTAGATGGGGATGTATATCTCTGATCTTGGATTAAGCAAATTTGTGGGGATGTGATTTCCACAAAATCACGAGTGGATTTTGGAATTTCTTGTGACATTCGACTTCAAAGACAATAAGAAGAGGACTATTCAATTTCGCAACCAAGGAAAATAGTATACAGTTACAAGAGATATGATGAATACTTCGTTTGGTTTCAAAATTGAAAATTCATCAAGTATGATGGATTCGTTTCAAGAAAATCGAGTTTGGACAGATTTTATGAGTACACGAGTTTTCGATCCCAAAAATTCCCCAAATGAATTTATTAGGGATGAATGTATTCTCCAACTAAACAAATACCTCGCCACTTAGGTATTTTGTCGGGTAGAGAACATGAAGGTCCAAAAGTGGGATTTGTTTGTTCTCTCTTGCGCAATGAAGAAGCAAAAAGCGAAGTTCATGGATATCATATGGTACATGATGAAGAAAAACTCAACAAGCATGAGGAACAAGATTGGAGTGGCAGAAATTATAATAGCCATTATGGGTGTGTGAAGAGAAATTCCCTATAATCAACAACCGGGTGAGTATTTTCGATATATGGATGAGAATTACTTGAAAAATAGCGGACTACTTCAAGAGAACGATGATATCTTTTCTTTCTACTCCTACTCCAACCGCACAAGGAAACTAATCTCAACTCATGAGGACACTTCCGCTGGCCCATCCAATCTAATTGCTAGACATCATCTGGCAAAGCATTGATGAATGTAGAGGAAGATGAAAATGAAGGAGAAGAAGCACTGAAAGATTGGAAGGCGGATATGCAGCAAAAGCTAGACAATTGCCAAGCGAAACTTGAAGTAATGAAGAAATGAAAATTCTAAAGAAGAGTAATAAGTCGATGCTTCAAAAATTACTATCATTTTTTAGAAAACAAAATTGTCAATTTACTCCTAGTCCCCTAGATTCTCCTTCATAATAAATAGGTTTATTCTTTTCTTTCCTTTTTCAAATTTTAGATTAGTTTTTTGAGTGTTTTGTGTTTTTTGTTTCTAGTTAAGTTTCTCACAACGAGGACATTGTGTTCTCTAGTGTGGGGGGGCACTTGTATAAATCTGAAAATCCAAAAAATTAAATAAAATTAAAAAATTGAAGAATGAAAAATCTTCTTGATTTTGTGTTGCTTATACCTTATACATACCTATACTATACTAACATATGTTCCAAGGTTATTGTGAGTGTAAGGTATTACAAGTTCAATGTTAGTGGAAATTTCAAACGAAAATTTTTATTTCGAGTTTGAGCGCATGTTGAGTGTGAGCGCTTTATATATTAGCACAACATTTAGCATTTGGCAAGGATGAGTGGTGAGTAACATTCAATAGCAACGTTCCAACTAAGTTTCGATATATATTTCAATGCAACATGAATTAGTATAAGTTATATAGTTTTAGTTTAATGCTACCGATAAGTTTTGAGTGGAGTAATATCTAATAGTGTTCTTACTATGAGTTTTATATGCTATTCTCAAATATGTCCTATAAGTATTGAGTGTGTCTAAAGTGTCGGGAAACTATAGCTATAATATTTTGAAAGTGATCAATAAAGGATGAGGGTATTGAGAGAAAATCAAAAGAAAGAGAGGATAACCAATGAGTTAAGCAAAAGGTGAGGAATGGTACGGAGCAGAAATTGCAACCATTTAATGAGTGAAAAAAGAAAAAGTAGCATAGCATGAAAAATAGGTGCAAAGTACAAATTTGTACTTTAAAAACATATGCTTTAAATATAAAATGAGAGAAAGTGCTATGGAGCATAAAATGCAACCACTAAAAAAGGAGAGAGTGATATGGAGCTTAAAATGCAACCACTAAGAGTGTTTAGCATCCTAGGTTACCTAAAAATGCCTTGAGATCAATATTTTCAAAGTATGCTCCCTTTTTCCTTTATACTCTATACTATACTTGAGAGAAGGAAATATTCAAGCGAGAATATAATGCTTATATGAAGATGCAATTCAGTTTGCCCTCCATTAAAAGCAAAGGTATGCAACATGGGAATGTGGTACTCACTACAATAGTTTTTCACCAAATGAGGTACAAACTTGAATTACTATTTTATACACTTCTGTTGTGTTTACCTGAAGGAAAAGGGGTGTGATAAGTGTATAATTACACTTATTATCTTGATATTTTTATTTATAAAACAATGTGGTTATAGTCATTTTATACTTCATATAAAAGATTTCAGGTGGTATGTAGTTGTTTTTGGTGCAAGTGCAGAAACTAGGTGAATCTTGGGAGTGAAATGATTAAAGATGGAATTCTATGCAAAAAGAGTGGAAAAGGTGCAAAAAGATGTGTGGAATGCAAGGAATTGGCAAAGGATCGAAGTTGTCAAAGATCGGTAAAGTTGTAAAGAAGAATCACGAAGAAAAGCATAAGTCATAACCATGTCACAATCGTGATTCCTACTCGCGATTGGCCAAATCACGCTGGCGACTACCTATCGCAATCACGACTTATCATTCTTTACAAACAATCAGTTACCAACTTACATTCACGATCGTGACATTTTTGTCACGTGTTCACCACTTTTCTAGTAATAAGTTTAACAACTTATTCACGAGATTTTTGCTTTAAAGTACAGGTGTTGTCAATAACCCTTATCAAAACAGAAAAATGATGATAATTGCAAGTATACAGTTGCGATGTTGTTTTAAAAGATATCGAACCCACATGGGAGGAACCAGCTCTAAAGATCAACAAGAGAAACGAAACAAAAGAAAATAAAATAAATGATTTTATTTTTGTTAGGATGGAATATGACGGTGGGTAAATGTATATAGATTATAGTAGAAAAATTAGTATAGATTATTCCTACGAACAAGTATAGCAAAGAAAACATGCAAAATCAACAAAGATATTACGTACACTAGACTAATTTAACAAATTCAGTTCTAGATATTCATATATTAACTTATTCAGCGTAGAGCAATACATGAAATGACTTTTCTAAATCTAGTGCAAACAAATTAAGATGATTATATAAACCTGGATAACAATACTACTATGCTTAGTACGGGTCGCTCTCACATAGCCATATTTAGCAAGTTACCATTCCAAAATGTTGGCTCACTAAAAAACATTATAATCACAAATATAGTGATTATACACAATCACGTTAACCCAGAAACTACTCTTAAAGTTAACTCAAAAGCATGTAACTTGATTAATATAAAAGACTCAACACGAAATACACATGATGACACATAGACATATCATAAACTTCGAAATAAAAAGTATAAGTAGAAAGAAAAGCAAAGTTGTAAGGTGTGCAAGTGAAAGCTAAAGTTGATCAAACCGTATCCACTCTTTAATGGGAGTCGTCAATTCCCACCATTCCTGCATCTGCTTTGAATTCGGTCTCGACTCGTACGGAACCTCCACTAGGATGCTATTCTTTGTGAATATCGAACAAACGAATATTGAAGAATGAAAACTTTTATTGATAAGTGATTTGCAATTACACTTATACAACAATCGCTCAAATATGTAGAGAAATCTAGTGATCGAAATAGGGTTCGAATCACTTATACATTTTCTCACTAACTTAGAACGAAATGAACTCTACACAATTTTTCTCTCTATCTATGCATACACGTAAACACCATATGCCACTTTGACACTCTCTACCACTTGTCACGAAAATGGTGAAGTTTGGAGCCCTATTTATAGAGTACGAAGGGTTGCATCCATCCATACGAAGAGTTGTGTCCATTGGTGAAAGATTACATCACTTCATTGTGATTGGTTGAAAGGCTTTGACCTTATCCACAATGGATAGGCACCTATTCATATTGTTTTACTTCTAATAGGTGTTTATTCGTTTGGTAGTTGATGGCGGTTGATGGCGGTTGATCGATTTAATCCGGTGGTTGAAAGAAGATACGAGTTGACCAAAAACCATCAAAGTCACGATCGCGACGTATATGTCACGACCGTGAATACTTGGTGGCAACTTTCTATTCTAAAGAATACTAAGTCACGACCGTGAATGGTTGTCGCGATCGTGAATTGTGTTTTTCTTCAGAATCCTTCTTGTAACTTTACTGATCTTCGACAGCATCGATCCTAAGCCGAATTCTTAAGTTCCACGCATCTTTTTGCACCTTTTTAACTCTTTTTCTGTAGATTTCCAACTTTAATCATTTTACTTCCAAGATTTACCTAGTACATACCACTTGAAATCTTTTATATGAAGTATAAATATGACTTAAACTATAATGTTTAATGTTTAAAATTATTATAATAATAAGTGTAATTATACACTTATCACACCCCCACTCTTAACTTTTACCTTGTCCTCAAGGTAAATTCAATAGAAATGTATAATTAGTACTCAAGTTCGTACCTCATTTGGTGAAAGACTATTGCAGTGAGTACCAAATTCCTATGTTGTAAAAGATTCAAGTAAAAGTCCAAAATTTCCCACAAATTAGTAATGTGCAATTTATATAGTTTAGTTGCATATCTTTGCTCTTAATGGAAGATCAACCGATTCGCATCTTCATATAAGCATTATATGCATACTCGAATATTTCCTTCTCTTAAGCATAGTATAAAGTATAAAGGACATAAAAAGCACAATTTGAATAATTTTCTCTCAAGGCATTTTTAGGTAACCTAGGATGATAAAAATACTCTTAGTGATTGCATTTTATGCTCCATACCACTCTCCCCTTTTTTAGTGGTTTCATTTTATGCTCTATACCACTCTCTCATTTTTTTTCTTTTAAGCATATGTTTTTGAAGTACTTTGTACTTTGCACCCATTTTTCGTGCTATGCTTTTTTTCTTTTTTTCATTCATTGAATGGTTGCAGTTTCTACTCCGTATTCCTCACCTTTTGCATAACTCATTGGTTATCCTCTCTTTCTTTTGATTTTTCACTCTTAATCCCCTTATACTTTATTGATCAATTTCAAAGTATTATGGCTATAGTTTCCGAACACTTTAAACACACTCAATACTTATAGGACTTATTCAAGATTTGTATATAAAACTCATAGTAAGAATACCACTAGATATTACCCCACTTAACTTATCGGTAGCATTAAACTAAACCTATATAACTTATACTAATTCATGTTGCATTGAAATGTATATCGAAACTTTCTTGGAATGTTGCTTTCTAATGTTACTCATCACTCATTCTTTCCAAATTGATTAATGTTGTGCTAATAACGCTCAATTTAGACATGTGCTCAAATTTTGCACTAACATCAAATTTGTAATACCTAACACTCACAATAACCTTAGACTAATGTTAGTAAAGTATAAGAATGGATAATGTATAAATAACAAAAATTTTCAAATTCTTCAATTTTTTTTGTAATTTTATTCAATTTTTTGGATTTTTAGGGATTTTTACAAATGCCCCCCACACTAAAGAACATAATGTCCTCGTTGTGAGACATCTAATAAAAATCATAACTAAAAACTAGTCTAAAAATATGAAAAAGAAAAGTAAAGAAAAGAGTCAACCCGTTTTATTGTGAAGGAGATTGCGGGGGACTAGGAGTGAATTGACAATTTTGTTTTCGAAAGAAGGATAGTAATTTTTGAAGCATCTATTTATTACCCTTCTTAAGAATCTTCATGTCTCTTTTCATAACTCCAAGTTCCGCTTGGCAATTGTCTAATTTCTATTGCATGCTCACCTTTCAATTTTCTAGAGCTTCGAATTCTTCTTCGTCTTCTTCTAGTTCAAGTATCAGAGCTTTTCCATGTCGAAGGCTAACGGTTGGATTAGATGGTCCAATGGAAGAATCTTCATGAGCCAAGTTTAGCTTCTTGGTGCATTTAGAGTAGGAGTAGAAAGAATATACACCATCATTCTCTTGAAGAAGTCCGGTATTCTTTAAATAAGTCCCATCTATATAGCGAAAATCCTCACCCGGTTGTTGGACATAGGGGAGTTCACCCCTTACACCCAAGATAATAGCGGTGATAATTTCGGCCACTCCAATCTTGTTCCACATGCTTGCAGAATTCTTCTTCATCATATCCCATATGATATCCACAAATTCTGCTTTTTGTTTCATCAAAGCGCAAGAAAGAACAAACAAATCTTTCTTTTTGACTTTGGTATTCTCTACTTGACAAAATACTGAAGTGGAAAGGTATTTGTGGAGAAGAATAATGCACTCATCCTTAATAAGTTTATTAGGAGAATTTTTGGGATCGAAGACTCTCTTACCCAATAATTCAGCCCAAACTCGATTTGGTTGAAAAGAATCCATCATGCTCGATGAATTAACTATCTCGAATTCAAACCATTCACCCATCATCTCTCTTGTGACGGTGTAATGTCATCCTTGATTACGAAATTGAATTACCCTCTTCCTTGAATCTTCATAGTCGAATGTTACTAGACATTCGAGAATCCAATTTCGATTTTGTGGAAAATGCAAATTCAAAAACTTTGTGAGCCCAAGAGCCAAAAGATAAACCTCTATATCTCTACGAATATTCAATGTTTCCAAGAAGGCTAAATCTAGGAATATCATCCCTATAATATCCAATTTGTTAAGCTTTTGAAAGTTTTTGCTTTCTTCTCTTGTCCTTAAAGGGAAAGGACAATCATACTCCTCTTGGTATGTTTGGCTTTCTCTTCTATTTGCTTATTTCTTCAAAGGCATCTTGATTGTTTGAAGTGTAAAGGTTAAGAAGAAAAGGTTGAATGTTGAAGATTGAAGATGAAGAAATTTCAGAGATTTGTAAGCTTTTTGAAGCTTGTGGTGGCTAGGGTTCAACTTAGACTTATTTATAAAGGTTTAAGAGGTCTCTAATTGGTCATAATTAACAATATAGCCGTTTAAGCTCAAAACTAGACGTTAATGGTAGTTTTAGCCATCTATCACGTGTCAGACCGTGATTTGTAATGGTTATAATTTGCTCGTGTCACGATCGTGAAGGCCGATAGTGATTGTGAGTTTCCTCACGATAGAAATAGAAAGTTTTGATATCCAATAATCATGAGAATGAATTGTGTCACTGTAGCGATCTTCTTTATTTCTTCAAATTTCTAATTTTAGACTTGTACCTACAAAAACTTAGAAACACAAACATAAACAAACATTGTTAAATATAAACGATAAATATTTACTATTTATACCTTGAATAATCATGGTGAAGATAGTAATTGAACATCAACGTCTTGTTGTTCAAATTCTCATTTCATATTTAACAAACATTACAAACAAACAATAGATAAATAAGCAAACAAACAAATGCTAAACAAACAACAACTATACGAAAGAAAAGACTATACAAGGTTCTAAACCTAACTGAAAAGAAAAATGATTTATTCAGGAGTTAGTGATTCAATCATATTATCAATCTTATAACTTGACTTTTGTAGATCTCTTTCAACATCATACACCAGATTGTGGATGTCATTAATCTTGTGATGAATAGAGACTTGTTCTTCCATTAAGTCATTCAACTTCCTCCTAAGATTGGTTGAACTATTCCTTTCTTCCCTAGAGATTTCTCTTTCTCGCTTTCTATCAGTTTCTACTCGCTCATCCCATGATCTCCAACCATAGGTTATCCCATAAATCCATACTCGAAGAAAACTTCCGTAGTTAATTCCAGAATTTCATCTTCGTCAGCAAAGACTTCCGCAACATAGCGTATTCTCCCAACTTGTCCTAGCAAATTCGCCAAAGTTCGACACCCGTGCGCTATCCTACTAGGATTAATTACGGTAGACATAAGAGTCTCCATCATAATTCCTGATACGTCTAAAGGTATGCCATTCCAAACTACTTCCAATATAAATAATTCTTTAGGAATGATTGTGTCGGAACTAGTCCTGCCAAATAGCGCTCTACTTAGATAGAAGTTTAAAGCGAGTAAACAAGGATCATGGGTCTACCAGCTATAGGAAGACTCCTGTTTGTATTTGGCTTGGCCAGTAAGGTGATTCCAGGTTGGCAATGGATCCTAACAAGGAAGCATTTTGTAGGAACAATCTTTAGGGAATCCCAAATTCTTCTCTAGTGCTTTCCTCGACAACTTATGCTTCTTCCCTTGCTGATAATATTCTAAACAATCCATCTTATCATTCATCTATACTAATGATATCAGCATCTCCATACAATTATCCTCACTATTTCCAATAATCATGTTGGAATAGATAACGAAATTTATAATTCTAAGGTAATACATTACCCTATCATAAATTCCCAAATGAACGAAACTATTCCTATGGATAACATAGGAACTTGTGAATTCTGCATCTCTCATGGTTTTGAAATGATCAACTTCCTCTTGAGAGTAAATTGGAAATGGCGCTTCATACCACTCTTGCAGATTTAAAGGAGGAATGAGATTAGATTTGTGAGGGGGCACCGTTTTGAAAAGGAAAAGGATTGAAAGATTTTCAAGCTTTGGAACGAATATTTTTCTGAAGGAAAAGGATTTTAAGATTTTTGAAGTGAAGGATTATGAGAATTCGTACTCACATATATAGAGTTTGAGAAAAACCATCTGAAAACTGCCAAACTACTACAGTTTTCGCACAAGTCGCGATCGTGATCACAAGTCGCGATCATGACTAAGCAAAACAAGAAATAGAATGTTTTAACAAGGAAATTCATGAGCGTGAATGGAAGTCGTGAACGTGAATAGGAAAAATAGAAGAAAATCTTCTATTTGTAAAGAATTAAGATGAAATATGATTTATCACCTCAAGATGATTATTTCATAAACTTTTCACATCTAAGATGAGTTTAGAAAATTGTATAGTACAGGAAAGAAATTAAATAGATATAATTAGAAAATGTACCATATCTCCAATCATTAGATCTCTAGAACGCACTTGCCTTCCCCGACAACGGTGCCAAAAACTTGTTCGCCATTTTTCTACTAATAAGTTTAGTAACTTATTCATGGGATTTTTACTTTACAGTATAGGTGTTGTCAATACCACTTATCAAAATAGAAAAATGATGATAACTGCAAGTATACAGTTGTGATGTAGTTTTAAAAGATATCGAACTCACAAGGAAGGAACTAGCTCTAAAGATCAACAAGAGAAACAGAACAAAAGAAAATAAAATAAATGATTTTATTTTCTTTTGTTCCGTAACTCTAATTGATCATTTGAACCGAATTCCTTCCCTGGTGGATCGATATCTTTTTAAACTACATCACAACTATATACTTACAGTTATCATCATTTTTCTATTTGATAAGCGGTACTGACAACATCTGTTCATATTTAGAACTTTTATATTATCAGTAGAAAAGTGCCGAACATTGGCCAGGAAGAAATTCCCAACTCATAAATCTAATGATGAGTTAGATGGGGTAGTTAGAAAATTACTGTTCGCCCAAGAATTGACGAACTTATCATCCAAGCCTAAGGCTAAGCTCCTTGAGATCGATGAATACACAAGTTTGCCCTTTGATCACTCTACTTTGAGGAGTGTGAGAAAATTCGAGGTAGCCTGTTTGTGATCCGAAATCACTTAGCAAAGGAGCATGCCAAAAGTATGGTTGATAAGATGGCTCTAATCTTAGCTGGCTTATCAGATTCTGCAGCTCAGCTCAGTGCAGCTGTGACATCTATCCCCACGTCTATTGCACTCGCTAATATGGTTGTAGGAAAGTTAGAGGGTAGTGTAGATACTGTTGCTGAGTAGTTGAGTAGTTTGAGCTCCACACTGGGAACTCAATCTACATAGTTTCATAAGTTTGGCGAAGAGCAAGTCAAAATCAAGAAGAGCACTAACCAAAAGATTGAAAATGTGCTTAAAGAGGTGGAAACCACCAAAGATATAGGGCACATCATGGTGAAAGTGCTACAGATGATGTCTAGATTCATCATGAACCAAGACAACAAAATTGATCAAGTTCTAAAAGCTGTCAATGAGGTGTCAAAGAAAGTTGACCACAAGCCTGTGCTGAAAATTGATTCTCTGACCAATAAGATAGATGATGTATGCAAGGAGATCAATGATAACACGGATGATAAAGTATCAAGGGCATAGAAGGCCATCTTTGACTCTATGAGCAAACTCTTCCCTAATTCTACTGAGTCCTTAGACCCTGAAAAATGGTCTCTTATTACATAAGAAGCTCAATGTGCTTAAAGGAAAAATCGAGGAACTTCAGAAGAATGTAGGATAAGCCAATGTATCTAGTATAGGCAATCCTTATAATAGAATATAATTGTTGTAAACTTAGCTCATGACATGTTTGGTGAACTAACTAAGCATTTTTTGATCAATTAATAAAAATTACAAGTTTTTGCGATATCAAGTTAAGATCTTCTGGACATTTTTCTTTAAGTTTTTTTTATCTTTAATTCAAAAACTAGAATTCAAAGACTAATCTTCTTTAATTTTTTTTATCTTTATGTATAGCCGGAATTGAAATTTTTATATTGAGATTGCAAAATGATAAAATTCAAAATAAAAAGACTAAAATCCTATAAATTGAAAACCAAAAAGATCAAAAGAAAAAAATATTAAGCAGAAGGATATGTATTCCCTTCCCCACACTTAATTTTTGCATTGCCCCCAACGCAAATATGCTAAAAAAGAAAGAAAAGAAAAAAAGAAAAAAGAAAAAGAAAATAAAAGAAAAGAAAAGAAAAGGGGAAAAAGAACCGTTGTTTTCCCAGTAGAGAGGAGGAACATGAAAGAGATATACTCATGGTCTCGTTGGTGTGCTCGATGCTTGAAGCACTTTAGTTGAAGATAATCATGAAGAGTCTCCATGTTGAATTCTAGGGCATCACATTGAGTACTGAGATCATTTTGAGAATGATCGTTACTCTCTCCTCTCTCTTCCTTAGCATATGACTCTTCGCTTCTTTCTTTTCTTCGCGTAACTCTTCGATTCTTCTTCTCTGTGTGATTCTTACTCCCTAATCAATTAATGCATGAATCGTTTAGAGTATCTTTTTGGTCCTAATCATCTACGTCTAATTATTACTCCTAAAGCTAAAGTAAATCCTAATTAAATAAAAATAAAACAAAATATAATTATTAAAAGTTCTTAAAATTGCTTGGGCTACCTCCCAAGGAGCGCTTTAGTTTCAATATCACTTAGCTCGACTATCCCACATCAAAGAGATCTTTATGAGATTAAATTCTTCATATTGAGCTCGAAATCCTTCATAATATAATTTGAGGCAATGCCCGCAGACTTTCCTCGATTTTTCCATCACTATGTTCTTGATAATGACTGCTTCGTGCGAAAATACCTTTGTAACTATGAAAGGACCTATCCACCGAGACCTCATAGTTTTGTTTCATTATCTATTTGTATGCTTTTGACCTTTAAAGACCTCATTTGTGATATCTTTCAATTCGTACATTTGCAATTCCTAAGCTCCGTCCATCCTGCAGTTGGTTTCTTTAACTGCCTAATATGCTTTGTGCTCGATCTCTATAGGTAAATGACATGTTTTTCCATAGAAAACTCTATATGGAGACATCCCTATGGGAGCCTTCCATGCTATTCTCACTACCCAAAGAGCTTCAAAGAGATAGAGACTCTAATCTATCCTATTAAGATTTGCTGTTTTCTCTAATATGAGTTTGATCTCTCTATTACTGACTTCGACTCATCCATTTGTCTGTGGCTGGTATGTTGTTGAAGTCATTTGCTTGATTCCCCATTTCTTTAACAAGGCTAAGACCTTATTGTTGAAAAAATGCGTACCACAATCATTGATAAGTAGTCTTGGTGCCCCATATCTGCATATAATGTTGTTTTTTATGAAGTAAGCTATAGTCTTTGCATCATCTGTTCTTGTTTCCTTAGCCTCTATCATTTAGAGACATAATTTTCTGCTAGTAGCATATATTTAAATCCAAAAGATGGAGGAAAGTGACCCATAAAATCGATTCTCCATACATCAAAGATCTCAACGAATAATATTGGAGTCACTAGAAGGTGATCCCTATGAACAAGGGATTCTTGATCCCTCTCATGAAGCAATGATGAAGAAATAATTTCACCTGTCTCTCTTGTTCCCGTGATTGCTTTCAAGACATTAGGAGGAGATCTTTGGGCCTTTTGTAAACCAAAATCGTTCAAACCAACCCAAAATCTTCCAAAAAAACCAGAAAAAACATAAAATACAAGAAAAAACCATTGAAAAACCCTAAAGCCAACCAAAAAACAACCAACCATACCCGTCCCAGCTAAATCGGCCTGAATTGGGTCGATTTCAGTCCCCTGAGCTGATCGATCCCTTAAGCGAACTAGTTCTAACCTAACGATTACCAGGCCAACCTGTACTTGCTGGCTTGCCAGCCACTCCATCTTTGTTTTTAACCCGTTTCACCCTTATCTTTTTTTACCCTTTCTCAAAAATACCCTTTAACCTACCATTAATTGCAATTTTTACCTACTTCTATAAAAGCCTAAAAATTAGTGGTTGGCATTTTTTACCTCTTTGGGAAATTTCTAGAGCTAGATTAGAGAAAAACTAGGAAAAATTACCACTTACATTTTTCTGATATTTTTCTTTGAAATCCCTTCATTCCTTTTGGGTTTTTCTCGGAGTTAAAAATAAAAATTTTAATTCCCGGTCTCCTAGTCCCTCACAAAAATCCTTATTCCGTTCTTTTTTCTACAAAAAAATCAAACAAAATGCTTTGGGATCTCTCTTTTTTTTTTAGCATTTTTGGCTTTAAAAGTTAATGATTTTATGTCGAAGGGGTAAGATTTTGAGCTTTTGGAAACTATTGGCATGTTTCATGTAATTTTTTTCCTTGTTTTTTAGTTTTCAGATCTATCTTAATGGTTAGATCGGTGCCTGACCAGTTAGATTGGTACCAGCCCTCCGGGTATGTTCTAGTTTTGTACCTCCAGGATAGGTACCGACCGGTTTGGAGTACCAGGCCGGTACCGACCTCCCGGACCGGTCCGGTACCGTCTAGGTTCCCCCTGTTTTGTTTTTCTACCCTAGTTTATTTATTTTTTTCATCTTTTATTACTGTTTTAGGCCTCACACGTTGAGAAATCCATTTTCATCGATAACTGATCACATTTATGTCATATTTAATCCAAAATAATAAAATTTGGTAATAAATTGAGTTTAAAATCAATTCTTTTTAAATAAAAGCGTACAAGGAACCTGAATTCCCCACTTTTGAAGCCATAAACATGTAATTCACCCTTATATAACTTATGCTACTAATTGTGTCTTGTTGGGTTTGCTAACTATGTCATGATATTTTGATATACCTCATGCTAATCTTTGTCGATGCAGGTAGTTTTAGGTTAGATGTATGTTAGATATTTATTTTCCTTCAAGTGTCACAATTATAAATAAAAAGTATTCGTAGATCATTTGTATTTAAGACCATTTGTATATTACCCTGTGGTTTTTATTATTATATGCACTACTCTCCTTTAGGTTAGAAAACTTGTATTTATTTAATTATCGCTTTATGCATGTGTGTGATGTTAAATGCCAACATAATCAAATATGACTAGAAATAATTGAAATATTGGTGATGATGTGTATGTAATGTTAACTGAAATAACGATGAAGTAGGTTACTCATCTGGACCCAAATCTCTATACTATGATGTGTTTTAGGTTTAATGGATACAGGTTGCATCGAATTTCTTGGAAGAGCTATCTTGGTGGTGACTCTGTAACATAGGCTAGAGGTTTAGGCCTCAAATCTTTCTAAAACTTTGTTCCATCTATCTCGTAAAAACCCCCATGACCCATCTCACAAGGTCGGTGCCTCGTGTTGACCGAGCAGGTGAAACATCGTTTGCTCACAATGGTGACTCTGTTGGGGATCATTCTTCCTATAAACATAAAAGTTTCAAAGACTTTGATGAGTATTGAAAAGTCATTAAATGAGTTTATCCACCTCTAAAATATTTCACCAAATCGTATGCATTAGATGGATTAGTCTTAAGGTTATGATGCCTTATTTTACCGAGAAGCTTCCGAAAGCATCATTTGCGACCCCTTGGTGACCAAGGATGCCTAGCAAGTGGATCACTTATTACCTTATCACATGTACCTCCCTCATTCGCACTTATTTAGGGAGAGGCTTGGAGTTATCATAGTGTAAGAAGAACCTTCTTACATCAACAAACCTTGTGACTAAACTCATATAACATCACCGTAATAACTTCCCTAAGGGTGTAGCATAACGTTTGTACGTGATTTATGCAGGTTGTCTCCATGACATTTTCATGGGTGTCAAGATGATCCAAGCCTAGATTAAGAAGTGAAACCCCTTATTCCGCGAGAGGCGTATGGTTGAAAGAATTATATATTGTGTGCATGTTATATGCTATGTGTTTAATCCCTTTTTAAAATTTTACATATGCAAATAAAATAACATCTCACACCATGTATATCACACTAACCAAATTATTTTGTGTAGACACGAATTTACGCACATGCTCATCATTTTATAATTTTAAGGTTTTAGAGCATTCATGAAGTATCATAGCATCATGAATAAAACCCAAAACATCATAAATTACCCCATCA
Source organism: Euphorbia schlechtendalii (assembly GCA_949673415.1). Classification (NCBI taxonomy): domain Eukaryota; kingdom Viridiplantae; phylum Streptophyta; class Magnoliopsida; order Malpighiales; family Euphorbiaceae; genus Euphorbia; species Euphorbia schlechtendalii. The sequence continues at coordinate 23,230 of CATIWQ010712054.1, forward strand.
GTATAAGTTATTGATAAAGATGCTCGAGGTTGCTTCACCTTAGGGAATGCATCAACATGTCATATCCCAACATTTTATGATGCTCCATAGGCATCCGAAACTCTGACCAATTTGAGTCATGCACTCAACTCATTAATTTCACCACATAGGAAACACCAAATAAACATCAACATTAATTCCTTCATTTATTCAGGTACATCATAAGGGTATAACACATTGTCTTACCAAAAAATAATGTTTACATTTAGTCATGATATAAGGATGTCACCATGGTAGGGTTTACCACTCTTTATCCCCTTATTTCAAGGTAACAAGATCATTCCATTTATAACATTTCAAACTCATTCTTTTTGAGAGACCTCATTGATCTCTTGACCTTAATAAGCTAGGATGAGCCATTGCATTCACTTCTTGAGAACCCAACAAACCTTCTAGGAATCATAAACTCATAAGCATCGGGACATGCATATCCTGATTCCTCTTATTTGACATTTAGCGTGGGTGCATTCGAAAAAGTGTCTAGTTCGATTATCACCAAGCACCATTCAAGAGGGTAGTTCGTACTTTGCTATAAGTGAGGATTCATTTGCAAGCATCGATCAGCTAGTTAGTTTCTCATAGTTATATACTATAATTAATCAAATTAATGGTGAACAATAATTGAATTCTAGTGAACCTAATCAAGGGGAAGGTATTCCACCTGAAAATGGGATCGACTCAAATGCCATGTTGACTAGGATGTTACTACTCAATTCCATTTAGCCCTTCAAGCATCTATGAGGCACTATTAGCTAAGGAAAAGAATTTTGACAAAAATTCTGAATCCGAGCTCCCTCTTGTTAATGAAGTTCGTCCCACTACTAATCAAGGGAGTGCTCCTTCTTTGCAGGCTAATTAGGGTTCTCTCTTGAACCATGGAAATCAATTCAATCTAATAACTAGGTCATGGAAATTTGGTAACTTTGTTCAAGGTCAGGGTTTGGGCTATCAAAGTCGTCAATTCAGGAACTTCTAGTATAGTGTGCTTGGGAAAGCCTCACCCAATTCTTTCTTACAGGGTGTTTTCAAAATTTCTATTCGACTAGTGAATGTCAGTCCTTTCTTAAGCTCTGCACCTGATTTCTTCAGCTCAAGATCTCAGGCACTCTTTCCTACAATCAATGCGCCATCATTATAAGGGTTCACTTCTCAAACCTTATCTTTGCCCATTCAAGGGGCACATCAATTTCAAAACTCTTACATTGAACTAGTCTTATGTGGGAATCAATTTTATGGTTTCCAACAACCACATCATCAGTCATAGTTCTTAGTGTTGCCTAATGGCATGACTCATGTCCAACCTCCTACTTTTCGACCAGCCGCAATCGAGACTCACAATGCGGATGTATATGTGCAAGGGGTTAAGAGACCGATTCCTCATGAAATCTTCCTTGAATTGGCTAGTTTATAGCAACAATTCTTAGCAGCTCATGGCCAGTCCTCTTCAGGCTTACCCTCAATTGGCCAGCTTTCCCTAAGATGAAGATTTGGTTCAAAATAATTTTGTGATTCTAAAATTTGTGTGCTATAAAGGAGTGGATGATCCTCGCTCACATTTCAAAAAGTACCAAACAATCATGAGAGCCAAAAAGTTGAGCGAAAAAATTCTTGCTCAAATGTTCATTACTACATTTAGCATTCTTGATGATGAGTGGTTTAACAACCTGCCCGAAGAGATAACAAATGATTGGCCATGCCTGTCTGAGGCATTTATTAAGAAATATGGTTTCAATATCCAAATGAAAATGATAATCCAGAATCCTTAGGATGCGAAGAAAAGGCTCAGAGAAACTTTCAAGGCCTACTATTATAGGTGAATATCCATGCAGGTCCTGCTCAAAGATCGGCTCAGTCTTTCCTAGATGATAGTTAAGCTGCTCGATGGCATGATGCCATTTACAAAATGAAAATGGGCACGGAAAAATTCTCCTATTACAATGAATTCATGTAAAAGCTAATAAGCTTGAGAGGATTCATGGGTTAAAGCATATAGTTTGAGTAAGCCAACAAAAGACTTGGCATAGAAAGTCAAATGATGTATCAGCCCCTACTTGCACCCATGAAAAGTAAAAGCAGCTTATCTTGCAGATCACGATCCAAGTCATGCAACTAGTGGGGGTTTTAGTGGTCCAACCTACCATGGATATCCCCCTAGGCATCTCTCCCTATATGTTAAACTTAATGCAATTATTTTCCAAGCTTCAAGAGCTCAAAGTTCTTGATAAGCTTAAACCCTTTTTTCATTCAAAACTGAAAAAGTGGAAGAACTTTTACACATATCATGTGGATCAGGGATACCACACTAACAATTGTGAGCTCCTTTTATGAAACATTCAAAATTTAGTAGAGGAGAAGAAGATTTATGCCCCGATGTTGAAACCAAGTATCGTATCTAATCCCTATCCCAATTCGATAACAAGGTAGGATGGTTAATTCAAGTATGACTCTTGAGTATATATTCCACTGGTTGAAAAGGGTGAGACAAGAGGAATTAGAACATGTCATGGTTATGGGGACTGGTTTTCCCTCGAACTATGTGATAGGAGATTTAGAAGATGAAGCAAGTTCTGCAAGTGGCTTACCCCCCCTAGGTCTTTTGAGGAAAGTTTCAGTATGGTCAAAATTCTAATTATAAAGGGAAGGGATATCCAACCTTTCATCATTCTCTTTAAGGACATCTTAAAAGTACAAAGCCTCTCTTACTCAGCTCTTGCTATGTTATTCTCATGCTTTTTTAGATGGGATGGCTTCAGAGTGGTATATGAGCTTATGAGGCAGCATGTTGGGAGGCATTGTCCTATGAATTTTGAATCCAATTCATCTATAATGAGAAGCCTAGAGTTGATGTGTATGAGCTTTGTGCTTGTAGGTAAAGGTATGTCGAGTCCTCCTACTGCTAGATATGGATGGCTCTTAAGGTGCTGCTCCACCCAAGTATGGGTTTCAAAATGGACTCTTACTTTTTGATTAAGGGTTTTCTTCTTGAATATCATCAATACTTAGAGTTTGATGACTTTGATAGCTATGTCAATTTCTTCGAGAAGTATGAAAAGATCGAGTGCATAGTCAAAGAAATACCTCAAAGGGTTAATGTAGTTGGACTCCCCTCCAACTTTGTCTTTGACATGCTCCAGCTATCCAACCTAAGTGTGAATTCTGTGGCCTAGGGTCCCATGCTTGAAGAAGAGACTGTTGTTGAGATCCTAAGTGGGGAAAAAGAACCAATTGATGGGGTCAGGAGTGATCAGCCTACTCCCATCGACATTGATAGCTACATGAGGAAATTTGGTAAGAAGAAGGCTATGAAAGTTGAAGAAGTGGGCATAATGAACCTGGACCTATTGATAATAATAGCTACAAACAAAAGGATGTCTCCATGTTGCATCTTATTCCTAGTTATCCTTTCTAGTCTGCTACGGAGATAAGGGTATTAAAGGAGGGAGTCTTTTGAGTTACGAGAAGCGGTCGGGTTTACCAACCTGAAGAAACTGAGCAAGCTAGACTAAGTAGCCAAGAAAGGACACATAGCTCACCTTTGATGATCCTTCTCTCCTAATGTAGTTCAGAGAAGCATCCCTAGAGGTTAACCCTTTGGTTAACCAACTTAAGAACAATCAGGCTAAGTTAATCTTATGGCAACTACTCACTCTCTCTGATTCCCATATAAGTGGCTTGGTCCAAAAGACTGCTAAAAATGGATACAACTTTGACCACTTCAGTCATTGAGATGTGTTCTACTATCGGCCAAGGGTTTCTGGTAGAAGAAAAGCCTAGGGTAATCAATTTTGACTTGTCAAATCTTCTCATCGAGTTTCAAAGGCATAACAAAGCCCTTTTCATTAGGATTCAGATTTTTGAGAGGGTAATTACCTACGTAATGGTGGATGATAGATTTGCTCTCAACCTTTGTCCTCTTAAGGTCATCCCCCATTTGGGCCTTAATGAGTCTATGATGGCTAGATCTACCACCATCATTCGCGCTTACAATGATATGAAGAGGGGAGTGGTAGGAGGTTTTGAAACTGAAGTCATCGTGGAGGAGGCAAAGGCTCAAGTTGTATTCACTATACTTGATATTCTAGTATTCTATTCACTATGTTTGGGTGGGGCCTTGATTCACTCGATCAGAACTGTCTCATCCACCCTGCATCAAAAGATTAACTTGTATCATTATAGGAAGGTTGTGACCATAGAGGCTGATGAGGGATTGGTCTTGGCTGCCATAACCTTTGAAGAAAATGAATCGGCACTCTATGTGGCCACAGTCCATTAAAGAAAGAAAAAAGTACCTACCGACTATCTTCCTTTTCAACCAATTATAGGGATATTGATGAAAGGGTTTGGTTACACCACTCCTAAAAAATGGTTGGGAAAAAATCATTAGGGTATCTTGGAAGCTATTGAGCATAAGCTTCTTGTTCCTCATTTTGGAGCTTGTTTATCAATCATGTAACAAGATTTACATGAACAAGAAACCACTCTTTTGTAATATGGTAAGTGTGTGTGAACATGGACAAGCACTTAATGCTGGCTAATTAGAACCCATGGAATATGAGGGCCAGATGTGGCTAGGATTCGAGATCTTCAATGATTTCAATTTTCATAGTTGAAGAATGTTGGGCCAAGAGGAGACCTGAGAAGAAGCTCATTTTCCCCCTTCTCCTACTATTATTAATAATAAAGGGAAGGAAGTAATGGGAGTTGATGAATGTGAAAAAACTCCCAAGAAAATAACAGATAACATTCCTCCCACTACCATGGATGAGGAAATTGAAGTTGTTGTGGAAGCTCTCACTCACTCTCTTGTTATTTTGATGAAGAGAGGATGGAAAGGGGTTGAGACTAAAGGGAATTTAATCGCTATCACTGTTCAAAAACTAGCTAAGGCCATGGCTAAAGATGCTAAGAAAGGGAATATGAGGTTGAGACAAATTCAAGAGATGAATCTAGCACTTGACTTAGAGGGTATGATGATGGACTCGCTTGATGAGCTGCTTAAGGGTAACCTTCCTCTTATAATTACTCCTTCATTCCCACTTTCTACTTCTTTTAGTGAGGGCTCCTCCTCAACCCGTTAATTTGTTAGCCCTACTACTATTCACTTTGCTACTATCTATCTTCGTATTGTTTTTGCTACTTCTTCTGTAATGAGTGCATCATCTACTATTCTCACTACTCCCCTCACTTATCCTCAAGCTCCCCCAGTTTTTGCTTCCCTAATCGTCACTGCCTTTAAAGGGATGCCATGTTTCATTGCTCCTCCAGGGATGGCTACTCCACCTATCCAACCGTCGATACCATCAAAGACCAAGATAAGCATAGATTTGGAGGCTACTCGTGAGGAAGAATCAACCAAGACCCTCCGCCTATGGAGTATAAATCCGAAGATGATGTAAAAATCATTAAATCTAGCATTAATGATGTAAACAAGTTAGCCTTTGAGACTTTTTATTAAATGAAAGATCAAGACTTTGCTTATTTGTTCAATGTTCTACCCAACGGTACCATGCATTTATGTGAATCCACTCATAACATATATAGCATTCATAATGCCTCTTTGCATGAAATTATTTTGGGTATTACTTAATCACCTGAAATGGTAACTATTAAGATTTAAACCTTGAGGAAAAAGATCGAAAATGTGATTAGGTGTCACGTGAGTGCATTTTCCTTGTCCTATGAAGACGCGCCTAGAATCGATTGAGATATAGAGGAATACCACATCCTAACTGATTCATAGTTCACTCTAGTAAAGCAAAACTACGTCGATTATGTCCAGAATGGGCTAATAAAGTTAAAGCAAAATAGCATCCAAGTTGGTTGAACATCTGACTTGGCTTGCAACTAGAGACCAAGTTCCTCGAGGTTGTTGAACATCTGACTTGGCTTGCAAATAGCATCCAAGTGGCTAAGAAGGATGGGAAAGTGAGGGTTTGAACAAAGCATCATTGAAGGATGACATCCCATTGCCTCACATCGATAAGTTGGTATATAGCATAGTAAGGGCCACAATGTACTCTTTCATGGATGGGTTTTCACTCTATAACCAAATTCTCATGGACATTATTAACAAAGTCAAAACGACTTTCATAGCCACCCTTAAAGTCATGCCGTTTGGTTTGAAAAATGCTGGCACAACTTACCAACGGGTTGTGATGATTTTGCTACATGATATGATTCACAAAGAGGTCAAAGTCTATGTTGATGACATACTTGTTAAGTTAAAGGAGGTCGAATTCTATGTTTACAAGGAGCATTTTGAGCTGTTAGATCATTTCCTCGCCAGGATAGAGAAGTATAACTTACACCTCAATCCATAGAAATGCATCTTTGGCATGACATTCGGCAAGCTGCTAGGGCACATTTTGAATTTCCCATCATTAGATCATTTCCTCGCCATAGAATGAAGTCATCCCACTCTTTAAGCGTCTTGAATTTTCCATCACTAATAATGGGGTAGAATATGAGGCGTGCCTTTTCGATATGCAAGCTTTGAGAAATGTAGGGGTATCAGAAGTCATTATCACTAGTGATTCGATCCTAGTCATTTAGCAAGTTATCGGTGATTGGGATTGTTAAGGAAAATTTATTTGATGTAGTATGGGAGTTGGTTGCAAAATTCAAGAAATGGCTATTTCGGCATGTGCCCCGTGATGAGAACCAAATAGTGGATTCCTTGGCTACTCTAGCCTCTATGTGGGAAGGTCCTCAATCCTAACCCATCAGTCTTATGATTATTCAATCATCTAAAGAGCCATTCTTTTATCATGCCACCTCGATCGCTATCAACATGGATGAGAATTGTTGGTATCAAGACTTAATCTAACTGATCCAAGTTGGAGAATTTCCACTAGGGATAATAGATTTAGAGTGGCTATCTCTTTCATGGTTGGCTGCCCAATTAAGAATTGTCGGTAATGATCTCATTAAGTGTACTAGTGATGGCTTGCTTTTGCGGTGTCTTTTTGAAAATAAAGCTTCTTTGTTCATGAACTGTATCCATGGGGGAGATTGCTGCCCTCGCATGAATGGCTTAGCATTAGAGAAGAAGATTCGATGGTAAGGTTATTTTTGGACTACAATGATAGTCAATTGCATCTCTAAAATGAAGAAGTTCCATGATTACCAGATATATCGGGTCATTAGTCTTTTACCTCTGTCAGATCTTGATAATCTTTCAACTCTTTAGCCATTCTAAGCATAGGGGATTGATATCATTTGCGTGGTCTAACCCTCTTCAATTAATGAGCATCGGTATATCATTGTTGCGTCGATTACTTTTTGAAGTGGGTGGAGGCCAAATCTTTCACCAACATAACCACCAAGAAAATGGCCAAGTTCATTGAGAAGCACATCTTCGCATGCTATGGGATGCCTCACCATATTGTGTGTGACAACAAAGTTCATTTTCAAGGGGCAATGATCGATTTGGTTAAGAAATATGGCATTGAGAATCACCACTCGTCTCCTTATAGACCTCAAACCAGCGGGGCAGTGGAACCAGCGTATATATTGATCAAGAAAATCTTATCCAATATGGTGACTACTTAATATAACTAGGCGTATAAGCTTTTATTTGCACTTTGGGGTTACAATACGAGTGTACTCCAATGGATCAAACTCCCTTCTCATTAGTCTACGAGATGGAAGTCGTTCTATTAGTGGAAACCGAAGTCAAATCTCTAAGGGTAGCCATTAAAGCTAGGCTAAAGGAGTCGGATTGGGAAAAAGCAAAATTTGAGCAATTGAATATGATTGATGAGCATCGCTTGAAGGCCCTAGATTACCTTCAGATGTAAAAGCAGCGCATGGCTAGAGCTTACAATAGGAAAGTCAAGCACTAGAGCTAGCCCTTAAAAGCAAGGGAACTTAGTCTTAAAGCAGTTGAAACCCTCCAACGTTGATGCTAGGTGGAAATTCAAGCCCAATAGGGAAGGCCCGTTTGTGATCAAGAAAGTCCTTAGTAAAGGAGCAATCAAAGTAATGGATATGGATGACAATGAGTTCTTGAACTCGATCAATCAAGACAGGCTAAAGCGCTATCGCATTTAGAAAAAGAACTCAATTGTAAAAAGTGACATTGTAATAAAAAAAAGAAATTGTATAGCAAGCGTGTCAACTGTAATTCTTCATAAATTTAAGCAAAAATTATGATATTCTTTTGCTAATTAGTCCGTCAAAGTGAAAAACCAAAAAGAGCAACAAAGAGCGAAAATTCTGAGTTGCCAAGCTGAAAATTGAAAGGCTCTTTAGAAATAGAGTTAGATCATTGGATATATTGTATCATGAACTTTTGTACCCCAATTGATTTCAATAAATGAAAAGATCATTATTGATAAATTCTTACAAGTGTATTTATATTTGAATGCTTGTGTGCCATAATGTTTAAAAAACACAAGTAACTCTATTGGTTTATTGATTCATAAAAGTTTGAATTAAATTTCCATACATTCCAATGCATGATAAAAGTTACATAATATGCACCATAGAGAAAGCATCTTAAAGCATAGGTAGGGATGAACCATGCTTCGTCTCCTCATCACATCGATAGGTATGAACGACCTTCTCTCCTCATCTATAATCCCTCCTTGGCACTCTCCAACCATAAAGTAGCCTTATCACGCTTGTCAAGGTCGATGAGTCCCCAATTTTCATCTAGCCGTCGTTGGTAGCAGTTAACCTAGGCCTTTTGTGCGACAAAGTACAAAATCGTTATTAAGTGAATAAGGATTTTATAAAAGTAAATTTTTATATTAAGTCATGAAAAGTAACGCAAAGTTCCAAAATGAAAGATGCAAATGTGCCAAACGTACGGACTACATCATCTGAAAAACAAAACTTCGCAAAATAAAGCGAAAGAAGATACAAGATACTACATCTAGTACTAGGTCCCATCATTTCCGATGTCATTGTTATCATCACCATCATTGGCCTCCTCATACTCACCATCCTCCTTCCTCTCATCCTCCTCCCCCTGAGCGGTGTGAGATCAAGTTCTTGAATGATCTGCTCCTGACGAGCCCAAGGCAGCCACTTGCCCTCAGAGGTGAGCCTATAGAGGTTTGGCCTATAACTAGGACTAGTTCCACAACCACTTTATTATCTGAAATGGGTCTCCAATTCATGCACTCTATCTCCTAGCACCATCAACCTAGATATGATGTATTGAAAATCCTAAGACCTCACCTCTGCTACCTCTTTAGTTGCCTTAGAAGCAGCTAATCGATCTTAAACCACAATCATCTCATGCCCGACTCTCATCCAATAATTCATCTTGTTTCAAAGTTGATCTCGCTATGTGTATAAATATCTACAAGAGGAATCAATAAATCAAAGCATAAACACATAAATGTCAAATAACTAGCCCACATCCATTTTTACATATATATTCATACATCATTACTATCATGCATATTATTACTTGCATAAATAAATAAATTTGAATGCAAGGGGACTTACCATGGTGAGTGTATCCCAGGCCATCATAAGTTTTTGAACTAAGAAGAGCCCGTAAGCTACCTGCTCTGCCTCAGCATTAGGTACCTATACAAAAAATGTCCAAGCATTACATCAGGTATCCTATTTAAAAGAAGAATTCAAAAGGCAAAAATATAAGGCACTCTTATGGGTCGCATCAACAAGAAGGAAGCTGAAGGGAAAAGTGGGCTTTGATAGATATCTCAGCTCTCACTCCCTCGATTGCATCATCAACATGAATGTAGTATCTAGCCCCTACCGGAGGACTCCCTATATCACTCAAGAAGTCAAGGACTCTCTTGTTGGCTCCCTTATAGGTTGTGATGGAGGTACTCTCTCCCTCTATCTTATTGGATCTCACGCTCATTAGAGACCACCTCCTCCACATACCTGGTCTTCTTCTTCTTATGAAATAGAGCCTGTAACAAGAAGTTTCAAAGTCAATTTAATATCAGAATATGCATAAATGAGAGTAAAATTAAAAGTGAAAATGCTTACCCTGAAAAAAAGGCGCCATGCACCTAAATGTGTCACCCGTGCTATATCTCGATGCACTTTGAACTGCTCTTCTCATTCTAGAAGGAGCTGGACCACCTCCACCTAGAGGAGGATTTACCTCTAATCCCATGTCATCATCACCAGCCCCTGAGGGATCATCCATGTCATCATCACCATCATCTCTTCCACTCTCATCACTCGAAACGTCCTCAACCGCTAGCTCTATGGGCCTATCTCCAAGCCACTTCCTTGGGTAAGGAGGAAGTATATGTGTCATAAACTCATGGTAACTTTGGGTGACCGAAGGGATTCTCTGTCCTCCGACCACAGCAAATAAAGTGAACTTGTCAGTTGGAAGTAGGTGGGGCCAAAACAATCCGGTGGGTATGCTCGATAGAATTCTCCTCCTAGAGACCCTGCTAGTCCTCCAACTCTGGATGCGCTCCCTAAAGCCCCACTCTTGGGAGTAGGGGAATTGTCATTGAAAACATAACCACGTCGGTGGAATCACCATTTTCTCGAATTCTAATTAATTATCTTGACACACCATTTTCTAGCAATGTAAACTTATAATGTGAGTTGGACCCCTTGGTTGCTAAATTTACAAGAATGTCAGCGAATTGGAAAGCGATTTATCTTTCTTATGCTGGGCGTGTGATTCTGATAAAGTCAATTCTTTCCCTCCCAATTTATTTATTTTTGTTACATAGATTTCCTGTTAAAGTGGATAATAAATTGGTTGGGATAATACTTATGGCAAGGGAATGCGAATCATAGTAGTTTATGTAAGTGAGATGGTCTACGATTAATCTTCCCAAGGAGTTAGGAGGTTCATTTATTCAGGATTTCAAATTGGTTAATTATAACCTCTTGCTGAAATGGCATTGGAAGCTTCGTACATTAGATCATGAATCACTATGAATTTGGTATTGTGTGAGGAGACGTGGTTTTTACTCATGTTTTGATGTGTTTGCGCATGACCCTTGGAAGTTGTCAGCATATTGGTTAAATGTGGTAGTGTGTTGTATTCATGAGAAGCATTTTTGTGATTTTTTTATAGCTAACAACAATGTTAGATTCGACGATGATAACTCCAGCACATTTTGGCAAGATAATTGGATGGCTAATCAGCCCCTCAAGTTGTTATTTCTAGATTTATATGTGATATCTAACATGAAAAACTCGAGTGTATGACTTGGTTGCAATTCATCTTTGCCATGAATGCTAATAGACGGTCATTTTGGAAGCATTCTCTGACGTTCGCGTTGCAGTCACGTTATGGGTAGTTGAGGAATTAGGTTAGAAATGCTTTCCCAACTAAGACAAGCATGTTATTATGGATTTAGGTATAAAATTTGCTTCTCTTATTCATCTTTTTGCTAAATTTCTATAAGACAGAATGTTGGCCTACATAGTAGATTGACTTTCGCTTGATAGGGGGCGTGTCTTATAACCAAGGTTACTTTTTTTGCTTGGCTTGTATATCTGCCCCTCCTGTTCCGTATCTGAATTGGTGAAACACATGGTCATGTTTTGCGGTAGAAGAAATCAGATTTGGAGTGGAGCTTTCAAATGGTTGGGTATTGATTTTGTCTTGCCATCTTCACCATTAGATTTTCTTTATGTCTAGCTGTCATTTTTCAAAGTTGGAACTTGCCTTGACTTGGGGACCACTTTATGGTTTATAATTTCTTGGAGCATTTGGTGGAGTAGGAAATTAATTCGACTTCGAAGGGTAATCAGAGGTTTGGGACGTTCTTAGCTCTTGCATATACTTGTGTTGGTTTTATTTTAAGTATATGAACTGTCATGTTAGCGCCGTAGTATCGGATTTTTTTACGAACTCTAGTTTGTTATTATCATGTAACTAGACTTTGTGACTCTCATCTTGAGACTAACCTTGATTTTTAATTATAAAATTTTTGACCGAGTTTGGTCTCTAGTTAACGTGGGTGCCAATCTAGTTAGGATGCTCACTCTCTTTTGTTCATTCTTTGGTCTTTTTATTAAAAAAATAACAATTCATAGGGTTTCAAAAAAAATATATTCATCAAATAAAAACTTGATTAATTTCCTCAAGAGACGTATGTTATAAAGCTCGTAAGTAGAAGGTTTCCAATATCAAGCACACAAGCTCCTCTCAAACCGGAACTGATGCTAATCGTATGAGCGAAGAATGAAGAGAAAAAACACAGAAAAAAAACCCTTAACATCCAATGATTTCGATGTGATAAACAATCACAAATGAAGTACATAGATATACTTAATTATTAAATTTCAACTTTGTTACAAAAAGGATAACAGTTCCCCAATCCCTAGGTACCAACCTTAGCCACCGTCACCACTAAACAGCCACCACCCTTCCCTCCCTCAGCCACCGCCATCGCAATCCTCACCCCTACCCCGAATCCTCTGACCTTATATACCCCAACCCTCATCACCATGCAAAACCAAACCCTAACTCAACGAAAGCATATTTTGAAAACTTCCCCAACACACATGATGGGATTGCCATGTGTTAGATTTTCAGAAAATATGGAGTGACCGGTTCAGTTTATGTAGCACAATGTAGGAATGCCAAAAATTTGAATTTTGGCATCATAACCCTTGATGGATTCATACCCGTTCATGAAGCACTATATCATCATAATTCCATTTTGATTGGGAACATCCGACTCCGTACCTTCAAAGTAAAATATGATCGTCATAAGCCAACAAATCCAGCAACCCAAACTCGCCCAAAAATAGCAGCCCCAACCCATCCAAAAACTAGAGCTACCAAAGACCCTTTTCGTGATTCACCCAGAGATGTGCAATCCTATGTGGAGGCTGTTTCGAATATGGAATCGTCCTATTTAGTGCGGATCGATGAATCATTTACAAAAGCAAATTGGATCCCTTACTCATGCATGGTGAAGGTACGTAACGTAACAATAATACCGAGACTATTTGAAGTAGTTAAAGAGCGTAATTTTGCGGTTAAATTCGTTGCACCATTGGGTGGCGATCGTGCTATTTTTTGTTTCTTTTTGATGGATTCTTTAGCCACTTTTTTTGAAAATTATTGGCACTTCTTGAATGATTTTATTTCCTAGGTTTCGGCTATTGAGGCTGATTTTGCACCCAAAGAACGTTTGGTTTACATCGACTTTATGGGACTTCCTCCATCTATGATCTCTCTACCTTTAATACATCAATTGATAGCTTTATTAGAGATTTTAATTCATATTAATATTCATTTTGATTCACCAGAACGATTGGATGTGGTTTCTTGTCTTATTTCATCACCATTCGGTTTTGCAAATCACTCATTTAATCTAAAGATTAATGAGACGAGCCACAAGATTTATGTGAATTATAGACAAGTGGTGGCTTGTTATCATATTGATGATAGCGCCGCCTCTTCTTACTCGGAAGAGACTAATGACAATGTGGAAATTCCCTTGGAATTAAGTGATCATATAGCAACCATTTCACCATCAAATCGATGGATAGGGATGACCTCTATGGGGAAATAAACCATTAGTTTGACAACTTCGTTGTGCATCAATTTACATGCGATGAATAGGGATATGGCTATGGGTAGTGGGATTGCCTTTCCAAAGGCAGTAGTGTTTCAGCAGGTTATTCTTGCAATGGGATCAACAGAGACTTAGCAAATGATGCTGCCATTGCATCTACGGACTACTACTGCATAGACAAAATAAGTAGCTCAAATTGAGCTACACCAACCAATGCTTTAGCGGGAACCACTTGAGGGATAGCAAGAATTCGCTTATGGCTCTGAGCGGTCCAGTCGCAAATTCAAGGGACTGCGAGACATACCTTGTGGAATCTTCTTCTAAACCGGACATTTGTAACATGAACCGGGTCATCCTCTTTTCTCATGATAGGCCTATTAACGAGAATGCTTTGACTTTTGATGTGGGAAACAAACTTGGTTTATTCGAAGAACGACATAAGGATGTCATTTTATCTACTGTGGATCCGATCTTGCCGTCATAAGTGATGTGCCCCCGTGAGGTTATCATTCTTTTATTATGTCATTAAATCTTCTCTTTTGGAATTGTAGAGGTGGGATTCAAAACAAAGCAAAGATTGGTTCATTCGAGTATTCGTAGATTGGGCATTAGCATTTTTATACTTATTGAAACCAAGGCAATCTCCATTCTGGTTTTCGTTGTTCGTTCTTTTTGGGGTCACAATAACCATGGATTCTTTAATGTTCCTTCCAATGGTTTATCAGGTGGCATATTCTTTTGATGGAATTCATCTCTAATCAATGGTATGGTAATTCAATCGTCAGAACTTTGGGTTATCTTTATATATTCGAAACTTCAAGTGGACTACCATATCATTGCTATCTATGCTTGTACAGATGGAGAACTTCAAAACTTGTTGTGGCAAGAATTGATTACATTTACATGAATATACCAAAATCTCTTGATTTGTGGAGATTTTAATGAGGTTCTTGACCCCGTCAAAAGATCGAGTGGTAGAACAACATCTTTCATGATCTCATTCTAGGATTTCATTCACGATGGAGAGTTAATCGACTTACCTTTGCATGGGAGAAATTACACGTGACATAATAGTGTCTCATTCTCAAGAATTGATATGGTATTATCGAGCTTGAATTTTTTTGACTTATGGCCGCATACGTCACTTTCTACCATATACTCAGCTTTATCGGATCACTTGCCCATTCTCTTCTGAGCCCGACTAGCCCCCACGTCCAGAGTGAAGCCTTTTCGATCACTAAACTTATGGGGGGACAGCCGGGAATTTTTACCATTTATTAAGTCATGTTGGATTGTGATAAAGAACTGTCACGAAAACAAGAACGTTGCGTAGAAACTTCGTCTATTGGAGAAGGATATTAAATGGTGGCATGCAGCCCATTTTGGTAACCTCAAACATCGAATCAAAGAGCAACAATCTCGGGTACTTGGGTACACTTGCAGTAGTGCCTCCCATCCATCATCGGCTAATCTTCAAAACCAATTGTAGCTGGCCAAATCGGAACTCCATTGCCTTCATGACAATCTTGAAAGCCTTTGCCATCAACAATCCCGAGTCTCTTGATGGTTTTAGGAGATAATAAAACCTCCTTTTATCATCGTATAGCATCAGCCCACTATCGACACAACAGAATTTTTGAATTGGATATAAATGGCAGACTTACCTCATGCTCTAAGGACATTTCCGACTGCGTACTCAAACCTCTTTGTTGCTACCCCTTAATTTTGTTCTCGTTACATCATATGAATTTTAAGAGGGTCTTGGAAAGCTAAAACCAATCATTGACATCCCCCTTTATGGATGATGAATTTTGGAAATGTATTTTGAATTACAGTGAGAATAAAGCTCTGGGACCTGACTATTTTAAATTCTGCTTTTACAAGTGCTTTTGGGATGATTTAAAGCCCGACGTTATGGAACTTTGGCATTAAAACATCCCACACAGTTTTGATCCGTAAAGTCCCAAGAACAACTTCACTGCCAAATTTCAAACCGATTGCACTTATTCACTATGTCTTCAAAGTTGTAGCCAAGCTTTTAACCTCGTGATTACAACTGATTCTACCTCATGTTGTATCTGAAACCCAATTCACCTTTATTAAGGGTCGGAGAATCCATGAGTGTTCATTCCTTACCTCGGAAATCATAAATAACATCCACCGCTCTCACCGATCATGCATCTTATTAAAGCTAGATTTCCATAAATCATTTGATTACGTATCCTGGAATTATATCGACGCGGTCCTCTTGAGTATGGGTTTCAGTATCAAATGGATTTCTAACTTATCAAATTGTAGGAAGAAGTCGAGAATGTCAATTCTTGTTAACGGCTAACCGACCGCACCAATCACTTTACACAAGGGGGCCAAACAAGGCGATCCACTTTCACCTTTTATCTTTAACTTAGTAGCCGAGGGCCTCAAGCAATTAATTGATGCAAGTATTGCAGCGAGGCTGATTCTGGTTTTCAAGTTGGAATCCTTGTCGAAAGACATCTCCTTGCTTCAATTCGTAGACGACACACTTTGTTTCCTACCAGCTGATTTGAATTTAATTTATCCATTCATGCAGATTTTGAAATGTTTTGAGTGGATCTCGGTCCTTAGAATTAATTATCATAAGATCTCATGTGTCGCCACCTTGGGTTGTCGTATTGAAAAATTTCCAATTACATACCTTGGAGCATCACTTTGCCTCAAATGCATTCCCTTTTTATATTGGGACCCTCTAATTGAAAAATTCAAGAATCATTTTTCGAATTGGAAAGGCCGTTGTCTTTCATATGCGATTCGATTAGTTCTAATCAAGTCGTTACTTGGTTCGCTTCCTATCTACATGTTATCAACCCAAAAGTTACCATCTTCGGTCAATGTAACTCTTATATTGATAAGGAATTTCTTATGGCATGGTGATTCTAATGTCAATGGGATTTGCAAAGTTAGTTGGGTAACCGTAAATTTACCAAATAAACTTGGGGGTTTAAATATTCGAGAGATCACTTTGACGAATTATAGCTTACTTTGCAAATGGCTATGGAAATTAAAAGAGGACAGTAACGACTCGCTTTGGTACTCCATTTGTGTCTTGACATATGGCTTTGAATCATGGAATGATCTTTTAAAAATGGATCCGAGATGATTATCACCTATTTGGAGGAATATTGTATCTTGTTGCGCTCGAAATGATGTCTATTAGAGACACTTTTGCTCCAACATTCATGTTAAGATTGGTAACGGGTCTCGAACTTCATTCTAGCATGATAATTGGACATCTAACCAACCCCTTGCATCTTTTTTTCCCAGACCTCCTTGTGCTATGCAATATGAAAGCATGCTCGGTAATGGTGGGCTGTAATTTATTATTCTCCCAATCTGCCAACTTTGGGCCATTTTAGAAGCGATCTCTTGGAATTTCAGCAAAGGAAAGATGTAATCAACTGAAGACCTAGATTCAAGCCACTAATCCATCAATTTTCCAATCGGTTACAGCCCCTACTAACGTGATTTTCCAGGGACGGTAGCTCCAATTCCAAACCTCAGCAGACTGCTTCATTTGGGACATTGGCGCCTTCCATCGATACACCACGAGACCATTTTGTTGCAGTTTTTTTGAATCGTCTAGTTGGCCCAATCCACGGCAAGATTTTAACATCATTTGGAGATCTTACCTTTTACCGAAAATAAAATTTTTTGGTTGGCATGTCTTCCACGGTAGACTTGCAAAGAGTACTTTTCTGCTCTCTCATGGATGCAATGCATTGGACAATGATAAATGTCCTTTTTATGAAGAACGGGAAACTTTATATCATATCTTTTTGCATTGTAATAGTAGCATCCGTATTTGGCATGAATTCTTGAGTTGGATAGGTGTACAAACACCCATTCAGCGTACTGTGACGGGTTTTTTAGAGATTTGGAATTCATTCTTTATGCCGGTATTATATAGAGACTTCGGTACTTCATTGTGGTTTATCATATCATGGCTCCTCTGGAAAAGATGTAACAAGCTTATATTTGAGGGTACTATCGGTTCGGAAGACATCTTCAAAAAGAGAATTTATTTATTTTGGTTTACTTTTTAACGTAATAGGATGACATTTTCTTTTTCACCCTCGGATATCTTCATAAATTCAAGGCTATTACTTTGTAACTAAACTTTGTTCATGTTCCATTCTCAACTTGAGAATTGGAATTTCAATTTATAAAAGAGGAGCGGGAGTTTTGTAGGCAAGTAAAGAAACCAACCTAGTTGGGGACTTCACCCCGAAATTTTCTCCCGTCTCAACCTTTTAGCTTCCCGGGAGACACATTGTTTCCTCTGGAGTTTTTTTAGAAAAAAACAATCACGAATGAGAATGCCACAATTTTGCTAGTGGCTTACGTTTTCTATGTAAAAAAATTAGGTTAGGATTTGTTTTATAATTTTCTATTTATAATTTATACTCTAATTAATCAATTGGAGTTAGGGTTAATTTAATTAAAAAAATATATTTGAAAATTAATTTAACAACTAAATTATTAAGTTTAATTCCTTGAACAATTATTGAATGAGATTATTTATAATTTATGGTTTAACCCACGGATAAAATTAAAACAATTCAATTTAATTAAATCAAATATCATATTTGCCATCTCCATGCAACTTAACGTGGAGAAGAATACTCTGCTCCTTTTTTCATGGTAATCTTGAGAAATTGCGGCATCAACAATCTCGGGTGGCATGGACTCTATTGAGGGACAAGAACACCTCTTATTTTCATCGTTTGACATCAGCTCATCATCGTAATAATCAGATTCTTCAACTAGAACTTAATGGGTCGTTGATCTCGGATGTGACGGGTATCACCTTGGCAATTCAGGAATATTTTAGAAGCCTTTTTGCTGCTTCCCTAAAGGTTCCTTTCTCACTAGGTGGACTGAATTTCAAGCGAATTTCGGAGGCTCAAAACGATATATTGACAGCCCCATTTTTTATTGATGATGTTTGGAATGCAATTTGTGATTGCGGTGAGAACAAAGCACCAAGTCTGGACGGATTTAATTTCCATTTCTATAAGAGATTTTGGGAAGACATAAAATATGAAATTATGTATCTTATCAACAATTTCCACTCCTCTTCTCAGCTGCCAAGTTTTATTAAGACCTCACTCATGGTTCTTGTTCCGAAAGTTGCTGGGGCAGCTTGCCTTAGCAATTTTAGGCCGATCACATTCATTCATGGAATTTATAAAATTGTTGCCAAATTGTTGGCGTTGAGACTTCAATTGGTCCTACCACATTTAGTTTCTGATAACCAATTTGCATTTATCAAAGGTTGTAGTTTTCATGATTGCTCTTTTCTAGCTTCGGAAATCGTAAACAAATTCCCCTCTCGTCACCGCTAGTGTATGGTTCTGAAGTTGGATTTCCATAAGGCTTTCAATAGTGTTTCTTGGGATTATATTGATGTGGTTTTGGTTTGAATGGGATTTCATAAGAAATGGATATCATGGCTTGTTAATTGTCGGAATTTATAAAGTTGTTACCAAATTATTAGCATCGAGACTTCAGTTGGTCCTACCACACTTAGTTTTTGATAACCAATTTGCATTTATCAAATGTTGTAGTATTCATGATTGCTCATTTCTAGCTTCGGAATCATAAAGAAATTCCACTCTCGTCACCGCTTGTGTATGATTCTGAAGTTGGATTTTCATAAGGCTTTCGATAGTGTTTCTTGGGATTATATTGATGCGGTTTTGGTTGGAATGGGATTTCATAAGAATTGGATATCATGGCTTTCTAACTATTGGAAATCATCATCGACTTCTATTCTTGTTAATGGATTGCCATCAAATCTAATCAAGATACGTAAAGGTTTCGAGCAAGCTGATTCGCTTTCTCCTGTTCATTTTTGTTCTAGTAATGGAAGGTTTAAAGCAGATGATTGATGTGAGTATTAGTGCAAGCCTTCTATTGGGTTTTGCAAAAGAGGATTCTATCTCGTATGTGTCTCTTCTCCAATTTACAGATGATACGCTTTGTTTCTTACCTCTAAACTTAGAGGCGCTCCAGAATTTCATCCGTATCCTCGAATTCTTTGAGCTCATTTCCATGTTATGAATTAATTTGCACAAGAGCATGTTACTTGGTGTTCACTACTAGGATGATTTTCTTCAATCGGGTGATTCACTATTGGGATGTCGAATTGAAAAATTCCCAATCACTTACCTTGGCACTGCTCTTTGTATCAATCGGTTGCCATTAGCATTTCACGATCCTTTAGTGGGTAAATTCAAGAAATGTCTTACAGATTGGAAGGGTCATTGTCTTTTGTATGCCGGTCACCTAATTTTAATCAAATCGGTATTATCCTCCCTTTCAATTTATCTTATGTCATTACACAAGATACCATCTTCCATTAATGTTACTTTGTCGAAACTAATAAGGAATATTTTATGGCGAGGTGATTCGGATTTAACAAGGATTTGCAAGATTAGTTGGGCAACCATCAATTTACCTTATCGGCTTGGAGGATTGAATATGAGGGACTTTTCCTTAATAAATTCTAGCCTCTTATTCAAGTGGATTTGGAAAATTAGAATGGCCAATCGGGATCCACTTTGGAATTCTATTTGTGTCGCTACTTATGGTTTTGCTTCTTGGGCGGACTTAGAAAATGTGGATAACCGTTTGTTGTCACCCATTTGGAAGGTAATAGTTACATGTTGTACCCCGATACAATGTGAAATTGGAACTGTTTTTAGCGAATTGCCTTGTGGAGATTGGTAATGGGACTTTATCTTCTTTTTGGCATGATAATTGGATGACGGATAAACCATTACAACACCTCTTTCCGGACCTATATTCCTTATGTAACAATAAGCGGTGTTCAACTCTCTTTGGTTGCTCAGCTATCTTTGACTCCACATCATTCGGCCTACCCTTTTGGAAGAGGAACCTACACCTATCACAATGAGATCATTGCTGCCACCTTCAGACCTGGATTCGATTGGCTGTCTCGAGCCTATTTATTGCTACTGATGTCTCCTAGGAGCAGCCTCACTTCAGGCTGCAAGATGACAGAAATCTGTGGTTGGATGGGCTGCCAAAATAGTACTCGACAGCTTTGTTTTGTCACGTTTTCTATTGATCAACTCATCGGACAACCCCTACGCAAGACTTTTCTGTGATTTGGTCCACTTGTATCTTACTGAAAATTAAGTTTTTTGGTTGGTTTCTCTTTCATGGTATATTATCAACTCGTGCTTTTCTTTCTTCAAGAGGTTGCATTGCAATTGGCGAACCCAGTTGTCCCTTTTGTAGCAAAGTTGAAACGATCAACCATTTATTCCTTCATCGCCGCTCAAGCTTTCACATTTGGATGGGAGCTCTTAAATGGTTGGAAACCCCACTTCCGGTCTCAAATTCACTCTTGGGATTTTTCCATAATTGGTTAGAGCTTTTTCGTCCAGGAAATTCAAGTGACTTTGGAACATCTTTTTGGTTCATCATCAGTTACTCTCTTTGGAAACGATGCAACAAGTGGGTATTTGAAGGAAAGCCTGACTCTTGGGATATTTTGATAGGAAGTATTAATCTTTGTTGGTTTTTATTTCATTGTAATAGATGTAGCATTTGTTTGGCATCCACAGACTTATTTGTAAAACCGAGATTCATTCTTTATAATTAAGTTACCATTCTCTTCTTGAGAATTGTAACTATTTTATTCGATAAAAGAGAGGTGAGAGTTTTGTAGGCAAGCAGAGAAACCAACCTAGTTGGGAACCTCACCCCGAAATTTTCTTTGACCTCAACCTTTTAGCTCACGGAGAGTTTCACCTACTCACCGGGAGTTTTTTAAAAAACAAATAAATTTAATTAACTAAATTAGTCAATTAATTATTTCAAATTATTTTATTATACAAATTTTAATGACTAAATTAATGTTTAATTAAATTATTTACTACATGAATATAATTGACTAACAATTAAATAAATTCCATATGAAATCTAATTAAACATAGACTTAATTTTAACTTAATGAATAATATAAGGTACATTATATTATACCATTAATAGTGTTTCATATTAATTTAATTACATTGACTTAACATGTCAGTTAATTAATAACCAATTTTTCATCTAGTCTTGTAACATTACATGTATAAGGAATTCCATATCAGTAGTTTCACGTGCACAATCCTTTGGATCTATTCATATATTGGTAATGAGATTCACCCTTAGACTGTAAGCGGATTCTAGAAAACCATTACATCTCCTAACAGGACAGAGTAAAACCATCTTTTGAGGATACTAAACCCAATATTAATCTCATAAATTCCTTTGGTTAAAGCGAAGTGTTCCTCTGCGTCTGATTTTAACAAGATGTGGCCATGGACTAATTGGTTAAAGCGAAGTATTTCTCTGCATCCTATGTTTCAAACCCACTAGTTGTAACTTTATATCAATTATTTATCCTAATTCCTACCTAAAACGAAAGAGTTTTTGGATTTAAATCTAAAGGAATGATGGACAATACAATACAAATGGCGAAACCCTACCCCTGGAGAAACCCTACCCCCGTAGCCTCCAATAGCCACCTTTCCCACCCCTTACCTTTGGAATCCCTTAACCACCATCCCCAACCTCACCGCCCAACCAACAAAGAACCCTCCCCGTGCCTCCCCTCGCTTTGGTAGCATCCCATTACCAAAAGGAAATAGGATTTACTTTGAGAATTATCCTAATTCCCATAACTACAAAGTGCTACAATCAGTCTTCTTGAAATATGGTATCAATGGTAGTGTTTATATTACAAGGAAGAGAAACATAAAGAACCTAAATTTTGGGTTGTTAACATCAGATGGATTGTTGACTTTGCATGAGGTATTATACATTGGGAACATCAAACTGCGGGCTTACAAAGCTAGATTCTCCCGATGCAGCAATAGCCCTAACAAATGACAAAAGACTTCAATTGCATCCTTGAAACAACAAAGAGTTTTTCATGAATCCTCACGGGATCATCGCTCTTACGCATAAGTCGTTAATGGATTATCTCCCCTCTTTGCAGATTGCAATCCTAATGCTCACTCCACTCCATGGTTATTGCTTATGTGTCTTGTAAAGGTCGAAAACCTCTTCATCATCCCTGACCTATTCAGTATGGTGAAGAATAGGGACTTTGCAATTGATTTTGTTGTGCTGGTGGGTGTCAACCAAGTAGCTATGTGCTTTTTCTCAATCGACGCATCGTTAGGTTTTATTGACTCAGATTATTTGGCATTACAAGATTTGTTATTTGACATTGTTCGATTTTTGGTGGATTTTATTTAGGAGGAATGCTTCATGTATGCTGATTTCTTTAATCTACCACCGGCACTTATTTTCGAGACTCTAATTCATCGGTTGGCAACATTATGTGGGAAGTTGATTTCCCTAGATTTTTATTTTGACCAACTCGACCGCTTAGACGTTGTTTCTTGCCTAATCTTGGTTCCAATCTCCTCGAATGATTAAATTATAAATCTTCAGGTTGGGGATACCATTGTAACAGTGCATTCCTTGTTTAGACAAGTTGTGGCTTGCTGCCATAGTCAATTGCGAGACTCAGAAATGAACTCTATTGGGGAAGCAACCAAAAACCCTTCAAATTATTCTAATAAGCCATGTTTTATCTTTGTGTCCCATGTCAGTAGTGCCACGCATGTGTCAGACTCTCTTCAGAAAGTTACAGCAGCTCCACTCATTTAACAGCCCATAATCCCTATTCCGTAAACCAACCTCGATTCAGTTCAATCCAAAAGCTTTCAATCCGATCCAAGTAACTCAGTATCAGCCACCTCTAAAAGCCTCAAGAGCTCCTCAGGCCCAGATATCTCCAACAAGAATAGGATAATCCTCCGAGCAAACTAGCATATTCTGGCCGAAAATGATAATCTCCCTACTTTTGAGATTGGAAGCAAACTTGGTTTATTTAAAGATAGAAATGAGGAGGTGATATTGAAGGCATTAGATGTCAGCTCCAGTTCATAGTCACCATCTAGTCCGAGGTTTTTCAAATTTTATTTATGTCTCTTTCTTTAATTAGCTGGAATTGTTATGGTGGAACTCAAAATAAGGCTAAACAGTCATTTATTCGTTCTTGTATTAAAAAAAATAACATTCACTTCTGGGTTTTATTGGAAACGAAAACTGAGGATATAAGTGAGGCAGTCACAAGGAATTTTTGGGGTCATAATGATTTCTTATTTCATTGTTAGCCATCCCAAGGTCTCTCGGGTGGTATTATTTTTTCATGGAATACGGTTCTTGCGAATGTTACTCTATTCTCATCAGCGACGAGATGATCCATTTTCCTAGTTTCTTCAAATGTGGATATTCACGTTGTGACAATTTATGGATCAACTATAGCTTTGGAAAGGAACCAATTTTGGCTTGATTAGCTACCTCTTATCAAGCTGTATACCCATTTCTTGGTTTGTGAGGTTTTTAATGAGGTCTTGTTTGCCTCAGAACATTCAGGAGGCTGATCTGTACAATTAATTGATCATTTTCAGGGTTTTGTGAATTAATGTAAACTCCATGATCTTCCCTACACGGTCGTGACTACACTTGGGCTAATAGTCATTCATACTCTCGGATTGACAAGGTCCTTGTTTCTAGCGAGATTTTAGATTTATGGCCCACCTTATCAATCTCAACTTTAGACTCCACATTATTAGATCACTTACCATTTCTACTTATCTCCCATGTCTCATCCATCATAGGCCCAAAACCGTTTCACTCATTGAATAGTTTTTGGGGTCACCCAAATTTTTTAGGTTTTATTTAATCAAAATGGAGGAACATTCAGTCATCATATACTAACCGAGACCTTTCTTTTAAATTGGATAAATTGGGCACTTGTATTCGCTCATAGAGAACTTCGGTAAATTGGAGGAGAAAATCAAGGACCTTAAATCTAAGGTCCTCACCCTTACATCAAGCGAGAAATCTACACCATTATCGGTAACCGAATCCTTTGATTTGCACAGGTGGTGGACTGCCCTACTGTAGTAGCGTTGTAGCCTCAAAAGCATCTGACATCAACAGTCTTAGGTGAATTGGACATTGTTGGGTGACCAAAACACCTCCTTCTTTTACCGTATTGCCTCGGCTCATTTTAGAAACAACAAGATTTCTCTATTGGAGATTAATGGCCATCTTGTCTATGATATACCAATTATTACGGAAGCCATTATATCTTTCTATTCGAACCTTTTTACATCTCCACGAGTGGTTCCTTTCTCGTTAAGGAAGCTTCAGTTTGCTAAGGTTCCGATTGCCTCTAACATTATCTTGACCGAACCATTCTTAAAGGATGATGTTTGGTCAACAGTTTGCTCATGCAAGGAGAATAAGGCACCTGGGCCAGATAGATACAACCTTTTCTTCTACAAAAAATTTTGGAAAGAACTTAAGCATGAAATCATGTGCGTCTTGCACAATTTCCGCTCTTCTTGCTAATTACCAAGATCTTACAAAACTTTACTCACCATACTTATTCCGAAAGTGATTGGTTCCTCAAGCTTAAAATAACTTTCGACCAATAGCCCTAAATCACAAAATTTACAAGATTATAGCCAAGTTGCTTTCCCGACGCTTGCAACCGATTTTACCATGCTTGATCTTTGACTACTAGCTTTTATTCATTAAAGGGAGAACCATTCATGAGTGCTCTTTCCTAGCTTTTGAGGTGATTAGCGGATCCATAGGCAACAGAGATCTTGCCTTATCCTTAAACTTGACTTCTAAAGGCATTCGATAGCATCTCATGGACATATATAGACGTGGTTATGTTGGTAATGGGTTTAGATAAGAAGTGGATCTATTGGCTCTCAAATTACAAGAAAAATTCAACAACTTCAATCCTCATCAATGGAACTTCAAGTGATCCATTATCACCCTTTGTTTTTGTTTTGGTAGTTAAAGGATTAAAGCAGATTATTGAAGCTATCATTTGTGAAGGTCTTCTCTCGAGTTTCCACTTAGATGATTCTCTACCCAATATTTCACTATTACAATTCGGAGACGATACAATTTGCATCCTTCCAGCAGATGAGACAATCATTTCGGCATTTGTATGAATTTTGAGATGCTTCGAGTTGATATCAAAACTCAAGATAAACTTCTATAAAAGTTCACTTTTGGGAATCCATGTAGACAACGACAGCCTTGGCAACTTTGTTTCATAACTTGATTGTCATGTCAAAAAGTTTCTAATCAAATATCTTGGAGCCTCCCACTCCTTTAAACGTCTCTTGCCTTCTTCATGGGAACCGTTGATTGCTAAGTTCAAAAGTTGTCTTACAAATTGGAAAGGGAATTGCCTCTCTTATGCTAGTAGGGTGGTTCTCATAAAATCGGTGCTATCTTCCATTTCGGTGTATTTATTGTCCATCTTTAAGCTACCATCTTCCGTTGAAGCTAAGTTGACTAGGTTAATGAGAACTTTCCTTTGGAGAGGGGACAGAAATGGAAGCGGGATTTGCAAAATTAGTTGGAGCACTATTAATTTGCTACATATGCTTGGTGGCTTATTTATTCGTGACTTTCAATTGATTAATTATAGTCTATTTCTCAAATAGCTCTGGAAATTACGATCGAGGAGTCAAAACTCCCTATGGTTTTGTTATTGTGTGAATCGGTAAAGCTTTCTTGTTAGAACAATGTTATCACTTCGAAAATTTCAAGTCTTTCTCCCGTTTGGGCTGATGTAATATGTTGCTGCCATAGTAATTGCAAATATTGGGAACTTTTTATCTCTAATTATCGTTGTCAGATTAGGCAACAGGCGGCTCTCTTCCTTTTGGTCTGATAATTGGACATCAAACCAAAGCCTACAAGTTCTTTTTCAGGATCTTTTTACTTTATACAATCGAAAGTCTTGGAATACACGTGAGAGCTATTCAGCTATGTTCGGTCTTGGTAAGTTTGGCCATCCATTTTAAAAAAGAAATTTGAGTTTAAATATGCAAAATAGATGCTTGGAACTATGCACTTGGATTTCTTTATCTTGCCCAGGATTATTTGGTAGTAATGCCAAATTGATTGAACCGTGGTTAGACCTCTGTTTTGGACTGAATGCTGACTGTTTTATATGGGACCTCGGGAAAGGAAAGGATTTTTTAGCAGCAAGCTTTTGTTGCGGCTTCTATCAATCTTCGAGCTGGCCATTACCGGTTTTCGATTATTTGTTAATTTGGAGGAGCTGTATTATGCCGAAGGTGAGTTTCTTAGGTTGGATGGCTTTTCATGGTTATCTTCTAACCAAGCTATTGTTAGTTCAAAGAGGATGTAACACCGACTACTGCTGCCCATTTTGTTCAAGCAGCAAATCAATGGACCGTGCGATTATGTTATGCAATATGAGTCATAGCATTTGGCATTCGGTCATGAAGTGGTTCGGTTTCTATTGTCCCCTCCCTTGCGACAGTGTCACATTCTTCCTAATGTGGAGAGGCTTCTTTAAGCCAGGTCGGGCTAGAGATTTCGGGACATTGCTTTGGTTTGTAATCACTTGACCACATTAGCTTTTGTTTACGTTTATGTTGGTTTCATTTTACATGTAATAGACAATTTATTTGCAGCTCGGAGTTAGATTTATTAGTAAACCTGGTCTTTTTACTCTCTTGTAACTAATGAGACACTCATCTTGAGTATCTCCGGCTTAATTATAATAGAGGAGTAGGTGTTTTGTAGATAAGCTTATGCATCAACCTAGTTCGGATATACGCCTCAAAATTTTCACCTGCTCCAACATTTTTTTCCTTTGGGGGGACACAATGTCCCCCAGGGGAGTTTTCAAAATTTTTTTGAAAGGAATCAATTATTTTTCAAAAAGCTAATATTTGGATCTCAAACTTGGAATGGAAGACATTGAAGTACAATAGTTAAAATTAAATAAGTCATTTGATTCATCATCAATTTTTAATGTACATCCAAATTATATTAGTAGTATCTTTTACACGTATATATTTTCTACTAAATGTTATATTTGTATATTATTATTCAATAAGAAAAAAAATTATATATTATTACTTAATGTTTTAAAAGAAATTGACTAGTCATTGTCAACTTATAAATTTTATTATTTAATCTTACTTTTTATAATTCTAACTATTTTTTGTTTTAATATTTTATTAACATGTATCATTATAATAAATGTGTACTTAATTTTTTTAATTTATATGTATATAATTATTATTTTAAATATGGTCGGTTATTGCTCGGTCCCTCTGAAGTCTTGTCTTATGTCTGCCCCCTACATAATACTTAATTTATAAAGATAACACTACGCCATGGATGGCCTGCAGCAACCGAAAGAGAAAGGGTTGCCCTAAAAGAGTTGCGATTTTGTTGAAAAAATAAACCTATAGTCACCCTTTGTTAAATCGATCCAAAAAGGTTACACTAAATATAAATTCTTTAAAAAATGCTAGTTAATTTAACCATTTAGAAAAGGGTCGTCTATGAGGGTAATAAATAGTTGTTGACCCAAGTTAATAGTACCTCACAATACTTAAAATATTTTGGAAATAACAAACTGACTAGGATAGTGAAATTAATTGAGTACCGAGTATACTCTTAATTAATTAAGTTTACTTAAGATCGTTTAAGGGAAAACAACTCAATTTACTAAGTAATTAAATAAGTTATAACTTAGAGTAAGAAAAGCTGAGTTGAGCTGAGTATTACATAATTTATAAGGTATTTACTTAGATGTGCTGAGTTAGCTTTTTAATATGAAAAGCTATATTCCTTGACACTTAGAGAGACCCTTGTGCTACTAATGGTTTTTGTAAGAAACAGAATATATCTTTGATGCTTTTCAAGAGAAAAAGTTCTAAAATTAAAAAATATATTCCAGTGGTCTTCACAAGACAAAAGGTGTTAGTAAAGAATGTTGGAGATTCTTCACTAAAGTCCAAGATAAAAGGAATCATGTGACATGCACTGTTTCACAATGTCTCCGTGCAACTTTGCAACGTTAGCAAGTTAACAAATGATAGAATTCCACATTGCATCTCACGCGCTTCTCTACAGAACGGATTGCTTGAAGACAAATGAGTTTTTGACAAAGGATTGATATCATGCTTCAAATTTGTAAATCTCTATCTCTAAATGTCTTGGAATTTATCTCTAATGGGAAAATTCGAAAGATTAGAAGAGAAGAGATATTGAAGAGTTGTATGGATGAGAAGTTTGCAAAGGCTAATTCCAAGACCTTCATCTATAAATAAAAGACTAGAGTAGACATTCAAACTTGGTGAATCACCTCGAATTTCTTCTAAGAGCTGAAACTCTGTTCAATTACTATCAGCTTCAAGAAATTCCAAATCAAGTAATTAGCAAAAACTCATTGTCAAATCTGTTTGTAATAGAGAGAGAATAGCACTTAAGATTTAACATTGTAAAGAATTCAACACTTTATCAGTTGAATTCCTGAGTTTGCAATTTCTTTTAGAAATCTGAGTAACAGTTTGGGAAGGGTATTCAAACTGTCGATTGAGTGGTAGTTAGAAAGAAAGGTACTTTTTGTAATTGAGTCTACCTGCTGTAAAGACTTCTTCGCCTAAGGGAGGAATAAAATTACTAGTGGATTAAAGCTCTGAAAGGAATCTAGGGACTCGAGGTAGGCTAGGGGTCGAACTAGGATTAAATCTTAGGTGTTAAAGTTCTAACCTTACTTGTGCCTTTATCGCGTTTCTCATTCATCCTTCTTTCTCTGTTATTTATCCTTTTTCTTGAAAAACCAATCCGAGTTGAGTAGAGTACTCAACAAGCGATTGAAGATAAACTTTATTAGTAAAGTAGAGCAATTTTTAGTTTTTAGACCCAGCTCAGCATGAAGCACTCAACACGTGCATAAAAAATCTGAACTTAGTAAACATTTTTATAAATCCTAAAAAAGAAACCAAGAACTGCATTCACCACCCTCTACTATTTAATTAATCTATTTAGGACTAACAAGTGGTATTGGAGTGGTGCTCAACTTATAAACTAATCATCTTTGAGTTAAAGACACATAAATGTCTTACAATTGTTTCAGTTTAGGCTTAGGACAGACAAAGCTCCTGAAGGAGGGAATGTATGTAACCAGGCCACCGTTATTTGACTCTAATCATTACATGTTTTGGAAAAATCACATGAAAATTTTATTAAATCTCAAAGCATGCAAGCATGGCTTGTTATCGAGCTTGGCCCGTGAATTCCTACTGTAGTTAGGAATGGGCAACCTGTTCTAGTTGATCCAAAGGATTATGATGACGCTGACTTAACGCTTCTCAAAGAGAATGCCGCAGTGATCAATTACTTACACTATACGCTAGATCTTATTGAATGTAATAGGGTCTCGAGCTACGAAACAGCATAGGAAATCTGGAAGAAGCTAGAGATTACCTATAAGGAGACTAACAAGGTTAAGGAGTCGAAGATAAACCTCATGCTTAAAGAGTATCAAATGTTCCAAACAGGCGCTAGAGAGGGTATTCAAGCCATGAATACTAGGTTGATTAACATCGCTAATGAATTGAAGAGGCTTGGCAAGGAATTCATCGAAGAGGAGTTGGTGAAGAAGATTCTCCGCACTCTTACCTTAGAGTGGGATGCTAAGAAGAGCGCGATCGAGGAGACTCATGATCTTAAAACCTACAAATATGATGAGCTGATAGGCACTTTGCTAACTCAAGAGATGAGCCTAAGGAAATATACCAATGACTCCAAAAGAAGTAAAGGCTAGGTGAGAGGGAAAAGCCATTACCCTGAAAGCAGATTCCTCTAATGAATCCACAAGCTATGATTTTGATTAGCAAATGGCCCTTCTAACCAGGTGTTTCAAGCACTTCATGAAGAAGGATGGGAAGTTCAACAAGAAGAAGTTTCCCGCTAAAATCAAGTTAACTTAACACTTGTGAGGAGCTGAGGAAGGACTCAAGAAGGAACACAGAAAAGATATTAAATGCTTTAGCTGTGGAGAAAAAGGCTATATCTAGTCGAGTTGTCCAAAGACTAAGAAGGACAGATACAAGAAGAGGTTTTCCAAGAAGAATGAGACATTTGCTACCACCTGAAGTGATTCAGAAGAATCTTCATCATCCAATGAAAAAGCAACTGATTCTACCAACCTCTACTGGATAGCCATTGAGAATGATATAGGTGAAGGCTCATCATCTACTTTAAATAGAAGTCAAACCGCTATTAACTCTGAAGCTGAACATAGGAAAGAAAAATCTCCTCAAATTGAGGTACATTCTGAAATTCCTATGTTTATTGAAGAGTTTACCTATGTACTCTTTGATGTTATGAAACTGACTAATAAGTTAGGAAAAAACATCAAGGAGCTAGTGAGGAGAAATAAAGATCAAGAAGATACTATTGTTTCTTTATCTCTTGATGTCCAGTTTCTTCAAGAAAAAGCTAAGTATCAAGAATGCAATGCCATCAAGCTCACTAAGCAATTAGATGAGTTGACTACTAAGATAACAACTTTGAAGAAGGAATGGGTTCCTCCTCTAGCCAATAGCTAAACTTCGAATAACCAAACTCGCAATTCTAAGAGGAAGAATTCCTCTAAAAAGAAGAAAGTAAGCCAACCCAAAGAAAAAATGGTGTATGGTTATTTTGGAAAAGCTAGACATGCTACTGATAAGTTTAATAGTTCACAAGATTCGGATATATATCAATGGTGCCAAAACTTGTTCACGAAAAAGTATAGGTGTTGTCAGTACCTCTTATCAAATAGAAAAATGATGATAACTGCAAGTATACAGTTGCGATGTAGTTTTAAAAGATATCGATCCCACAAGGAAGGACTAGTTCTAAAGATCGAAGAGGAAGATAAAATAAAGAAAATAAAATTTATTAAAGTAAAGGTTAGGAAAGAAGGATTAGAATGAAAAATGAGTAAATATAAGTATGAAAGATTAGAGAAGCTAAATATATAGATTTTCCCTATGAAATAAGGATAGCAGAGAAAGCATGCAAGTTCAACAAAGATGTTATGATTCACTAAACTAATCTAACAGACTTGATTCTAAATACTCAGATGTTAAATTATTCGTCATAGAGAAACACATGAAATGACTTTTCTAAACCTAGCACAAATGAATTAAGACTATCATATAAACCTTGACAATATCAATACTATGCTTAGTACGGGTCGCTCTCACATAACCATATTTAGCAAGTTACCATTCCAAAAATGATGGCTCACTAAACAGTGTTATATCACAGATCCAGTGATTATACACGATATTGTTAACCCTGAAATTACTATTAAAGTTAACTCCAATGCATATAACTTGATTAATATAAAAGACTTAACACGAAATACGTATTATGACACATAGACATATCATAAACTTCGAAATAGAAAGTATAAGTAGAAAGCAATGCAAAGTTGTAAGGTATGCAAGTGAAAGCTAAAGTTGATCAAACCGTATCCACTGTTTAATGGGATTTGTTTATTCCCGCAAT
>CATIWQ010712184.1:0-12830 GCA_949673415.1 Euphorbia schlechtendalii
TTAAAATAAGGTGAAATGTACAAGTATGGAAGCTGAAACTAAGAATTTGATGTTAATTACATGGACCCGTTTTGGACCCGGATCCGTGGGATCCGTCGGATCCGGATCTGGATCCGTAAATTATGGACCCGCCGGATCCGGCCCGTTGCCATCCTTAATTACGACACAATGAAGTGAGGAATAATGGATGAGGGAGAAAGAGAAGTGACTTACCCTAAAAATTGAATAAATAAAAACAAAAACGAACCAAGCTGCAATGCTGCCTCCAACACTAATGTAATGCCACCTCGTGATGGAATTGCAAATCATGAGAAGACGCAGGTTGACAGTGACAACAACACAAGTAAAGGCCATTGTGCTGACATCCCACAGTCCAAATATTTTGCCTGATGAATTTTTACCTTCAGCACTTGAAGCAGTCACAAAGCGACTGGTATACAGAAAAGAAAGCCCATGTCACTACCACTCTCCACTTGAAGAACACATTTTTTATTCCCTCTTTGTACAGTTCGGGGTACTTCTTCGAAAGGGATGCACTCAAATCCTGCCAAAATAATGGAATTATATTCTACTTAGAAGACGGTATAGCCAAAACAACAGAATTGACAGATCAATAACAGATCAATGTCTCTATAATAACATTGGAAACCATTGCTCACCTTATCAAAAAGTCCAACCATGATCACTGGCAGTGCTGTAAATATGACATTATACAGTGACTGGAACCAATCATCATAGAATCTTTGACCCGAAAAACCAGTGTGAAAGGTGAACCAAAATTGAGTAAATGTGAAGGTGAGATTCTTGTAAAAGAAATATGTGATGACCTGCAAAAACGAGTTGCGATAGTTACTCTCCCCTGGATAGGTGCGTATATATATATACTCAAACTTGCACAAAATCAAAAACCTTGCATATACTAAGATGTGACCACCGTCCATGCACAAGAAGTAAATCAGCAAGATATCGAAACTGGGCGATAGCAAAATCACTAGCCATGACTGCTTGCATCCCTTCCAACCCACTTATTCCAACACCAATATGAGCAGCTTGTATCATGCTCACATCATTTGCCCCATCTCCAATGCTAAGAGTTATTTTGCGTGCACCTTTCTTCACCAGGCTGGTAACCTGCACACTGATGATATTTCTTATCCAGCTCTTCCAAAATCTAATTTCAAACATCAAAGAGCATCAACTTTAAAATTCAACTTAAATACTTTTTTGGGTTCTGTTCTATGACTCAATTTCTCTTTTCGTGTCTACAGCCTATTAAATGTGTATTTAGTGTTTGACCTGCTCAATTTGGTGCATGACATATCCAGTTTTAGTACGACATCGTAACATACAAGAAAAACATATTCATGTTCCAAATGATATCACTGACCATGAAATATCAATAGGTAAAAATGTGACATTATCCAATTTTCCCCTGTTTGGATTATGTCACATTAAATAGGTAAAAATTGAATATGTTAGTCACCAAATAGGCAATTTCAATAGGTTAGACACTAAGCATAGACATTTCGAGGTACCATATTTTCCCTTAGTATAAGAACATCAAAGAATTACTGCTACCCAAAGAATACATATGACTATGAACAGGGAAATTTAGGTCAACAATCTTTTTTTTTGAGAAAATAATTTCTCAACTTGAGCAAAGAAAGGTCATGAAGATGAAAAGAACCCCAAAACTTATAACTGAAAATATGAATGCATGATACAGATTCTGCCAAACATATAACATAAACATAAGAACAAATACTGTTCCATGTATCAAATATATCACACTCTACACAAGGCTCAACTCTACTAAAATCATACCAACTTAATTGCCCACGAAATCATGTCACCTGGAACTTTTGCTCTAAAGCTATTGTATTCTTAACAAGCTAACAATAAACTAAGATAATTATGCTCTCTCTTCAAATGTAAGATGCTATTATGCATATTTCTGTTTCAATGTTTTGAACTTGCTTAACATCATAAATTACCACAAAAAATCACCTGAGCCTTTTGTAATGGAGAAACCCGGCAGCAAACAACGGAACTACAATTCAAGCTCAAATTCAGCAACATTACTCGCAAACTTGGGTCCAATGCATACATCAAACACTTTCCATCTATAACAAGAGCTAACTTTGGTCCAGATAAAGTGCTCAAATAATGCTGTGCTTCCTCCAGGTACTTCTTCAGCTCTTTTTTCACTTCTTCCTTCATAAAGCGTGCAATTTCTACTTGGTCACCCTGGTAAAAGAAATAAAAAAAATTTGTGAAGATTCTAAAAGACGACCAAACAATATATGCAGCGAAAGAATGAATGTTATTACCCTGTTTTCAACTTCTCGGATAGCCTCAGTTTCAGAACTGATAATGAATTGTTTCATCTCATTGTTAATTAAATTGCAAGCTACAACAAAAAGCCAAACAATATTCAAACCTAAGGTGGAAGCTACAAAATACCAGCTAAAATCTGAAAAGACTAACAAGAAATATACCATGTTACATTCAACCCGACTCACCATAAGCTATATTTATTGCAGTTTCAATCTTGTCCCCCGTAAGCACCCAAATTTTGATCCCAGCTCTAGAAAGAGTCTCAATACAACCTGGAACACCTTCTTGAAGTTTGTCTTCTATGGCAGTGCTCCCAATTAAAATAAGTTCCTTCTCTAAAAGTTCTGCCACCTGCAAAGGACTCAGAATTTTAAGTGAAATGATTTTAAAGTCCATCCCAACCAACAGAAAAACCAAATATAAGCAATCAAATAAAGAAAGAAAATGTACAAGCTCGTAAAAGTGACCTGTTTACCATTCTTGCACTAAGGTCTCCCCTTACAACAGTTAGTAAGGACAATATTCATCCACTTTCTCAAATCTGGTATTAATGGACAATCAGTTTTTGTTATTTTACGCTACTGATGATTATTGAATTACTGACTGATGAGTAGTGATCCATAACATCCTAAGAGCAGCTAAAATGATTTCATTCGAAGAATAGGAATTGGATCTCAATTATGTTTCACAAATGAAACTTGTACATGATAAGCATAGATGAAAAAGGATTTACATGAAAGAGTAATGAATAAGCTACAGGCAACAATAATAACAAAATCCCAAACATTACATGATGAAACTGAAACTTTTGTGAAGACAATGAATGTATGAAACAATATAATAAGGTTCAAACACTAACTCTTCGAATATTTGAAAACCACAACACTTGACTTTGTTAAAATTAGACCATAGCCCAAAGAGTCAGAGCTAGCAATGACGACCATGCTAACATTTGAGTCTTGTAGACTATAACTGAAATAAGTGACTTTCTATGTGAATGGTCAACTTAAAACATCCTATAGATACAAACATTGAGCTTAGTAGAACCAAAAAAAAATATCATTCTAACTTTGAGCAAATTGGTATTGTTTTACTTAGTCAAGCATTTGAAATATTTTAGTGGTGAATTTGAAGTTTATTCTTAATTTTCATTTTAAAATCTTTTACATGATTTAATTGATGTCATTTAATCAATTTTATTCACGAGGACAATAGTTCATCTTTAATTAAACAAGGAACACCCGACAATATATAGAATCTAAGTTAATGTATACCTCATCTAACTTCTTTTCACGATCTCGTAGTGAAGATTTAGCCTGGATAAACTTCTCATTCCAGCTTTCATATATTTCAGGAGTTAAATCTCTATAGGCTAGGCAGAGAGTGCGTAATCCAGCAGAACCAAGTTGTTCCAAGTGTTCCCTAGTTACATTCTTTATGCTATCATTTTTATCAGCCAATCTCTCAAAAATTACAGTATCAGCACCCTGTTAAAACAAGTATCTTAACTAGTTATCACTTCCGATGCCAGGTTCCAGAGCAATTTTTATATTATACAAGAAGCCTGTTGAAGATAGTACCTTGCAATACAGCACAAGTCTTCTATCTGGATATCGACAAACAACAGACTGACGTTTTCGTGTGCTACAGAAACACCAATATTACACACTATCTTAGGTTGTCAGCCAAGCGGTGAACGATAAACTGTGGAGCAAAAGGAACTTATGCCAACCTGTTAAACTCAAGGACATTCAAAATTTCGTAACAGACATCCTGCATTTTTCCTATCTTCTCCACATGCGATTCACGAACATATATCATTGTCGGTGTGCGCCTTCAGAAAAAATTCGTATCAGACAACACAAATTTGATATGATCCAAAATTGTTTTTCAAATAGCTACCCAGGCAACAAAATGTTAAAAATAACAAGAAAAACATTACAGTATTGCAGCTATAAACCTGTAGAAGAAAAAACCAAAATTCTTTGCAGCTATAACCAGAGCAGCCTCATCTGGGGATGCAGCCTGATATTTGATCTTCTCTGGGGATTCATCCCCTTCAGGAAGTACAGTATGACAAATAGCTAGGCATCTGAAAAATTCCTACATGAAAAAAATGGATCTTGAAGAACAGTTATTGGGTTACGAGCTAAACATACAAAAGTTCATATAACATATAAGAAGATTACAACAAAATTTCTATTTGTAATCTTCGTTATGGCAGGCAAAATCATGTAAAATGTAATGGATTTTAACAGATGAAACCCCAACAAAACCCAAATAGAACATACAGTTCGCCTTGACACGAGGTCAAGAAAAAACTGAAACAGTTTCTTCCTTATGTGATCCACTAATTATAACCTCTATATGGTGCATACCAAATTTTAAGCATTCAAATTAAATCCAGTCAGTATAACAACTTTGGGCCCCAAATAAAAACCAGGAAAGAGGAACAGAAACATAGAAACTGCATTCGTCATTATCATGTAAGCTTGTAATTTCAAATGTATATCCATAAATGCGAAGTAGCAAATAAAAATATTATCAACACAAACTTTATCAAAGACCAACCTCCTAAAAAAATTAAGAAGTGTGGGGTTTTGGGTACAATTCCTACAATCTACAAAATTGGCAAAAAAAATGCCCCTTATTTCTCAAAAAATTGATGAATGAATTAAAAAAATTAAAAATAAAACCCATATAAGTTCACGACAAGGATCCTCCTTGTTCCCAAACCCTGCTAAAGTTGTTCCCAAAACATGTATGCTCAGTTGCAGCAATCAAATCATTCAATGTAAATAAAGCATCAAAGCAAAAGGTTGACCAGGATTATACACAAGTAAATCTAATCGCCACACCAATTTCCATGGTATACATTTCATAACTGCTTCTAATAAGAAATATACATGGAACAAACTATGTAAAAATATATTCTGGACCAGATGAACAACAAACCACACCTTGCATGTGTCAGAATTAGGCTCATTCCTCCAAGCTCCTCGCATAAGTCGGTCATCATCAAAATTAAAACCCTTTTCACGTACTTCGCTAACTGCTTTGCGTATCTTCATAAGGTTCAAAGATGATTAAACTTTCTGATAATTGTCCATGCCTTGAAAAGTAAATACAAAACAAAAGGGAAAAACTAACAATAAAATGCTTTTGTTAGAGATATATTTAACAAAATAAAAATTACACGTACTTCTTCAACTTTTATCACATTCCTTTGTGCACCACCCCGCTCTATTTCAGTGACACCAGAACCATAAACCTCTCCTCCAATTGAACACTTGAAGAACTCCATCAAATTTCTTGTTAAAGTTCCAGTTTTATCAGAAAAGATATATTCCACCTGCCAAAAGAATCGGCACAAAAAGAATAATTAGATGCCATAGAGCAGTGATTTTGAAGAGAATCAACGGAGGTATCACTTTGCTACAATTGGGAATCACATAACTTAAGGATAACTGCGAGTACGATAAATTAGATCAGCCACATCTCAATGCCATTAACTTACCTGCCCAAGTTCCTCATTCAGATTGGAAGTACGGGCCAAAGCAGAAGTGTTGGATTCAGAGTGGTACATATCCAAATCCTTGTTGATAAATTCAGTGCATTGTATAAATTTGATCATCTGAAGTTAAGTAAATAAGCATAAATAAAAATAGCGTATCAGAAGAATAACTGTGCAATAATATAACAGAAAATGATAATATTAAAAGTAAGAGAACCTGCCTCAATGGAAACATATAAAGAGATGGGGATTATTGAAGAATATAAGGTGATAAGCGTAAATAAAGTCAGAGCAATAACCTAAAAAATAAAAAAAGAAGAGTAAGAACCAAGAAACAAGAATGAAAGATCAAATCAATTTGCTTTTTGACGAAGTGCAATACCGCAAAACGGTTGCCAGGGTTAAACTCTGTTGGTGCATTCTTGTCAAGGCCTAAGTAGTAGTACTTACGGTCTATGAATATACCACTACAGAGTTCCAAGAAAGCAGAAGTTGTTATATGAGAGATAAAAGACCGTTGGAAAAAAATCAACTTAAAAAGGCAGATAAAAGATATGGAAAATTTTACAGCTTTTGTCAAATCTATCAATATCTAACCTGGCTATGGCTCCATTCAGGCACATGAAGAAAAGAGATCCGAAAAGAGCAAGTATAAGTTTATCAAGTTTCCTCTCCAATGTACTCCTCTTGGAAGGAACATTCATTGAATTCATCATAACCTGTAAATATATCCAATTATTCCATGCAGTAACTTCTACTCGCAAATGTAGACTTGCAAACTACATAGAGCAGAAAGGTAAGATACCAAGATGCTAAGAATATATGAAAAACTACTTTTGTCAGTATTTCTAGCACTTGCAAGGTTTAAGCAATAAAAAGAAAAAAAGTTTCTAGTTTGAGATCGCAAAACTTTTAATGTGTATTCATCATCAGCTATGTAGCATGGAAACTACTCAACACAGATCTTTCCACGTTTCGTTTCCGTTGTGGAAACTGAAACTCACATTATTTCTAGTGTTTCCCAGTGTCTATTTCTTTCCATTTCCATGCCACATCATCACAGGTAAATACACCTCAAAAAGAAGTACTTGAAGATAGTACAAGGACATCTGAGGGCTAACATCCATCATAGAAAAATTAAGCATACCAAAGTAACAAACCTTAGTTTCATGGCCTGTAAAAATCACAACAGCAACAATGTACTCCGTGTTTCTCAGACTGCACCCCTGGGATCCATATTCCAATGTCAATGACCGAACCAGAAATCAATGTGTCATAGAAGTGTCAAGTAGCCATCATATTACGATTTTCTAAAGTAAAAAACTTGTCCCTTTTCATTATTTTATTTCTCTTCTTCCATCTGGATTGAGGGTTTGATCTTGTTAAAGAAAAAACATTTATTCATACAATACGATAAATATCCTAATCAGAATAATAATGAAAGATAGATATTATTCGTTGCAAATATAAAGGGTAACATTACAACATACTCTTAAAAGAAGTTGGTTAGGCGAGAGTGGTAAAGTTTGTTTTTGAATTATAAGATTTCCAGTGAAAGTATACAGCGAATTGTTTGGTTGCTCACACTGCACTTCACCTGCACAAAAAAAAATTATAAGGTAAAAACAATGCATTTGTTTCATGGCTGGAAAGAATTCGATCATTCAACCTGATAAAACCTATGCTTATCTCTAAGTAACAAGGACAGAAATTAAAAGGGAAAAATCCTCCAAATGGGAAAAATATCACAAGGGGATCCTTTTTCATAAAACAAAAATAAAAAAAATCATGATGATGAAAAATAATGAATAGCAACAGCACAATGAAATTACAAGATGCTGTCCAACAAAGATATAGCTTGATAAGATTTGTGTTACATCATGGCAACCTATTGGGTAGCATTGCAATATCACAATAGTAAGATGAAAAGTATAAGGTATGTTTATTTATCAATCCAGAGATCATTAGGCTAATCATTCACAAGATAATGGAGAAGTCTTGGATCAACTGTTTCATGGGCCTAAAATTTAAATGTATTCTTGAAAGGAGTGACACATGTTGGCAGCAGCTGAGGGAGTTTGTATTCCTAGGGGATTGTGACGCACTACTGGAGGTTGTTATAAGTAGCTGGAAATATGTGATAGGACTGAGGAGAGTATGCTATAGTATTTGCAGAAAATTGGCTGGAAGAAAGGGCAGGTACCCATGGTCAGTGTTCCTTGTTTTGAGTTCAGTTTTCTATTTTATGAATACTAAGCGAGTGTAAACTTCAACTACGGTTTATGGAAGTGCTCAACAAAAATTCACCTGTGTATTTCTTTTGAGAGTTAAAGTTTTATCAGTTTCTGTTTCTGATTTTCGTTTTCCTGTTGTACTATAATAAATCCCCAAGAACAAAAGGTACTTAATGTGGTTCTAAAATTCAGTTGTTTTAGAATATTTCTCTAAAGTACAATTTGACAAAAACAAGTATGACTTGACTTCAAAAAGGACTGAAATTTATGGAACTACCACTGATGCAATTGTTGATCCTTCTAAAAGAAGTTTGTTGATGAGCAAAAAGAGTTGAATTCGTATCTTAATTAATAAACACAATATGTAAAACAAAAAAAACCTTTAAATTCAGAAGCTCTTTCTGGGGTCAAGTAATCCCAAGTCCTTTCCAATGCTTTTCTGATCTTCAAATTTGTTTCACCATCCAAATTTGCAGTCTGCCAAACCCCAGATAAAAAAAAACAAACAGTTAATAGTCATCAGTGAAAATAATTCGATGAAAACATAAGATTAAAAAGGGATGTGAAAATTGTTTGAACTGAACAATTAGATAAGTCAAACCTCAATATAGCAGACATCGTCTGGGTTTGTAGGAGCGAGAAAAAGAAGATCTGCAGGAAAGAATCCATCCTGCTT
This sequence comes from Euphorbia schlechtendalii, assembly GCA_949673415.1. Classification (NCBI taxonomy): domain Eukaryota; kingdom Viridiplantae; phylum Streptophyta; class Magnoliopsida; order Malpighiales; family Euphorbiaceae; genus Euphorbia; species Euphorbia schlechtendalii. Next base: position 8,762 of record CATIWQ010712184.1, read on the forward strand.
AATCTGCAGACACAAAACTGTTCTCAAGAAAATAAAGAAAAAAGGGAAAAGCTATCTCTGAAAACCAGTACAGATGACAGTTAAGATGGCATTCAAAGTATGATTAGCATTAAATTCTAAGAAGTGAGATAAATTAAATTCCTTCCCACCACACATGCAAAGCTAATGGTCAGCCAAATGGGCTGTAAACCTACACGTTATTAATTATGTACTCACCTTACCCCACCTATTCATGCTCAAACCTCAATTTACAGATCTCAAATGCATTACTAACCCCAATGAATATTTCAGCATGCCCTTCACCCTTGAATTTGACATCTGCAATGAGCACCCAATCTTGGAGAAAATTGACAGTTTCAGGAGGAAAACAGGCGATTGAATGTGAGAAGCGCATATAATTAAATTAAAAAAACTCAACCTAAAAGCTATCACAAGGTATATACAGTATTATTTGGACCATTCAACAACCACAGTAGCATCAAATAAATCACCCAACCCAACAATTTAAAAATCAAGAAGAGTTGTACATGCCAGAAAAAACATGCGATTTTCATGATTATTATTATTATTCTAGCCCATTCCACATGTAAAGACAGCAAATTATGTCTAAAATGTGCCTTACTCATTGTACAAGTTCAGATCTCTATCATACAATTATATAAATACAAAAAAATTAATTATGTTTGTTTATCAAAATTCTAAAATGTAGACAAGGACAGAACCCACATAGGCGCTCACATCTGCACTGTCATCTACTCATCAACACCACCAAAAAAGAGTAGATATTGGTAAGATTACAAAAGCGGAGGCAACAACATTTACACAAAAAAATTTCTGAGGTTTGGATCACTTAAAATAATCCCATAGTTGTGGGGATTACTTTCCTGGAATTCCCATTTATGCAAATGAGCATCGACCATGATCACAAACCGTGGTACCTTTTCAATACATAATGAAAGTTTAAAACTCAAGAAATTATTATCTGCGAGGAAAATAAATATTACCCTGACAACATCTCCAACTTGTAACCTCTTCCACGGGATGGTCACCCACCTTTGATCTTGCAACACGTCTACAGGATTATTGTTAATCACCATATCATTCTGAAGGCGTTTCTGTATTGCATAATTAAGAAAATAAAGATAAATTAGAAAGCAAGGAATCCGTATATATACAACTTGGCCTCAAACCAACCCAGCCCAAGCTTACGGGCTAGTGAAGAAAGAAGTTTAATTGATGGAGATTGGAGACTATCTTCCGAACACATAATAAAACCATATGGTAAAAGAGACAAAGAACAACCGAAGTACATACCCAATCTTCGAATGCCTCCTTAATAAGAGAAACGAGAAGCACCAAGGACAAAGGCACCACGTTTGTTACAGGATTGACAGGACTCCACGGTAGAGACTAGTTAAATTTAAATTTGCATTAACCTAAACCTGATATGAATCATTCATTGTTACTCACTTTAACATCATCTATGTGATTGTACTAACACAAAAACAAGAGCTAAAACATGAATTCTAAATGCAATACCAAAGATGAAAGTGAATTAATCAATAAGTACACAGAATAAAACCAAAACAGCATAAAGTCTGAAACAGATCAGTTAAACAGAGGAGAGTTTTCGAAAGGGTATAACATCCTAAGTAGCCACAGAGTAAATAGCTTACATTACATTGAGAATGGACCTCAAAACTTTATCTAACAAGGAAATGTGAACTTCATTTCAAATCCGGGTACTCAAAAATTAGAACTGAATTTTGTGTCATATATTTTGAACAAATGCCATTTACAAAGTATTTCTAATTTTATTTGTGTCAGTTTACGTGCAACATACCATTGAGTGCGCCATATAGAATTTTGAGATGCTCGCCAAAATTGAAAAATTAATGCTTTCTAATTTTAAATATGTTTTTGGGTTGTTTATAAACCAGCATCATTAATAATCCGATGATAGCCTCAACTGTGTTCTTTTTCTAATCTAAAATTTTTTCCCGTATCAGGATCCGGTACAAAAATTTATGCAATAATATTGTGACCAATTATGATAGGAAAACCTAAGAATTTATTATTACTCCATCAACAACATTATGATTTTTCTATAAAAAAATTACGAAACTCTCAATTATAAAATGAGATATCACTTCACAACATGGCAACCGCTACTTAATTTCAATGAAATCAACAATATAATTTCTAGCTGTCCACAAGTATTCCTAAAAAGAGTAGGTGCTAACTGAGAGTAGGAAAAATAAATGACCTGTATAAAATTTAATAAGATTTCAATATCATTCCTAATCTTTATACCAGAACTAAATATAAGAGAAACTTCATTTCACAATTTTTGTAGTCCACCTAATGTTAGAAGTTAGGTATGTTGTACAAATAAAGTGAAATTCCCAGTTACAAGTCTCCATTAGTAATGGTAAAATACACTAATACTTTGAGTTTATCTGAGAAAATTTGTAGCTGTCTAATTAGTACTAAGGAATCTGAATGCAAATGTTAAAGCCTAAAGTTTAACAATAGAAAAAAGGGAAGAAAACTAAGAGCGCATTCTAGAATAAAAAACAATGCCGTCAAAGCTATAGTAAACCTTGACAAGCATTATATATCCAGAAATTTTAAGAGTGTCAGTCATTGTAGTCAGAGGCACGCCTAGGCTATCGGGCGCAGCCTTGCACCTTTAGGGGTTTTAGGCTAAATTTTGCGCATTTAGCGCCCCAAGGCGTGCCTAGGCGGCTAAAAATCCCAAGGCGCGGCCTTACGGCCATGACTCCTATGGTGTCAGTAACATATGCCATGATAGTTTTAGAGATTGAGAGTTGAAGAAGATGGAAAAGTAAGCTTTGAACTCTTATTTCTTACTTTACATTTACACAAATGACATGAATTTATAATTTATAAACAAAGCTATCAACCTGATTACATCAAAGTAAGGAAGAAAAATTAACCACAAGTTATCTACCCAATTGTATCTACCAAGTTGTCAACCAAAGCTATCAACTAAGTTGCATTGTTATCTACCCAAGTCAATCAACCAATATGTCAACCCAAGGTGATCAACCAAGTTGTCAACCAAAGCTATCAACCAAGGTGCATCAGAAGGATTATCAACCAAGGTGCATTGGAAGGATTATCAACCAAATTGCATTGGTGGGTGATATTATCTAACATGGCAAACATGGCATTGATGCATGCTACCAGTTATTAAACATTGGAATTAAATAAATATACCTGATCGGTGTCATTGATAAAATTGAGATCAAGAGAAAGTAACAATTGGCCACCCTCCTGAACTGTTCAACAGAAAGTCAGAAACATTGAATTTTTCAGGAATTGCAAAAACAAATATCACAAAGCGAGGCGTCAAATCTGGACGTCTGACCAGTGTCATGATCATGTAAATAGTTCGAGTTAGTTAATATGTTAGTTAAATCTGTTCTCATTTTAATACTGTTAAGAGATATGATTCTCTGTTTTGTTTGTATTTTAGAATAGTTAAGTAGCTTAGTATGGAAGCTACTCTAGAATACTTAGTTGGTATGTTTAGTCTAAGGCAGTTATGCCAGCTGTGATTCTGTTAGACACACTACAACTATAAAGTGTGCAATTGTATCTGTTTTACCCATCAATGAAATTACAGAAAGTTCTCACACTTCTCTCTACTTCTCTCTCTAAACTCTCTTTTCATCTCCTATTCTTCTCTACCCATTCTATTTCTACTTAAACCCTAACATGGTCATACTTAGAAATTAACTCGATGTTATAATGTAAGTATAGTACAATGCATATTATGTTATTAGCATTGTTGTTCTTGTTGTTGGAGTATGGAAATGGGTAACAAGTACCCACCAAATTATTATGTATATAATATTGTTATTCGCTGTGTTACTTTTTCCTGCCAAATTTAATATGATAAAAACAATGACAATTGCCATATTGCCGCCGGCCAACTCTTTTGGCATTTAGTCTGAAAATTCGCATTAACATTTGGTATGAACTTTTCTCTCCTTTCAATCAACTTAAATTAGATCTCTCTTGCTTCTCTTACCCTGAACTA
>CATIWQ010712315.1:0-28159 GCA_949673415.1 Euphorbia schlechtendalii
TTACTAACATTTGTCCAAGGTTATTGTGAGTGTTAGGTATTTACAAGTTTGATGTTAGTGGAAAACTTGAGCGCGTGTTGAATTTGAGCGTTATTAGCACAACATTTAGCATTTGGCAAGGATGAGTGGTGAGTAACATTCAAGAGCAACATTCCAAGTAAGTTTTGATTTATATTTCAATGCAACATGAATTAGTATAAGTTATATAGTTTTAGTTTAATGCTTCCGATAAGTTTAAGTGGAGTAATATCTAATGGTTTTCTTACTATGAGTTTTATATGCAAATCTCAAATGAGTCCTATAAGTATTGAGTGTGTTTAAAGTGTAGGGAAACTACAGCCATAATACTTTGAATTTGATCAATAAAGGATGAGGGTATTAAGTGAAAAATAAAAAGAAAGAGAGGATAACCAATGAGTTATGCAAAAGAAGAGGAATGTTATGGAGCAGAAACTGCAACCATTCATTGAGTGAAAAAAAAAGAAAAAGAAAGCATAGCACGAAAAATGGGTGTAAAGTACAAAGTACTTTAAAAACATATGCTTAAAAGAAAAAAAAGGGGAGAGTGATATGGAGCATAAAATGCAACCACTGTGAGTGTTTTTAGCATTCGAGGTTACCTAAAAATGCCTTGAGAGAAATTAATCAAAGTGTGATTTCTATGTCCTTTATGCTTTATACTATGCTTATGAGAAGGTAATATTCGAGTATGAATATAACGCTTATATGAAGATGCGATTTGGTTAACTCTCCATTAAGAACAATGGTATGCAACTAAGCTATATAAATTGCACATTACTAATCTGTGGAAAATTTCGAACCTCTACTTGAAATCTTTTGCAACGTGGAATGTGGTACTCGCTGCAATAGTCTTTCACCAAATAAGGTATGAACTTCTTTACCGAATTTATACACTTCTGTTGAATTTACCTTGAGGACAAGGCAAAAGTTAAGTGTGGGGGTATGATAAGTGTATAATTACACTTATTATCATTATAATTTTATACACTAAACACTATAGTTTAAGTTATTTTTATACTTCATATAAAAGATTTCACGTGGTATGTAGTTATTTTTTATGCAAATGCAGATACTGGGTAAATCTTGGGAGTAAAATGATCTAAAGTGAAATTCTATGAAAAAAGAGTAAAAAAGGTGCAAAATGATGTGTGGAACTCAAAGATTTGGCTAAGGATTGAAGTTGTCAAAGATCGGTGAAGTTGCAAGGAGAATTCTAAAGAAAATTCAATTCACGGTCGCGACAATCATTAGCGATCGCGACTTGTTTACTTCAGAAATAGAAGTCTGCCAATCAAAGATTCACGGTCGTGACATGTGTATCACGGTCGTGACTTGGACAGTTTTCTGGTATTATCTTCTTAACTAACAACCACCAGATAAGAATTATCAACCGCCATCAACTACCAATGAACAGACGCCTGTCAGGAGTCAACCAATCATGAAAAGGTGCTTATCCATTGTGGATTATATCAAAGCTTCTCAACCAATCATGATGAAGAGATGCAATCTTTCACCAATGGACACAACCCTTCATTTGGATAGATGCAACCCTTCGAACTCTATAAATAGGGCTCCATTCCATCACAATTTCGTAGCATTGGATTTTTGCAGCATTAGAGTGCAAATAAAGAGTCACATATAGTGTGTGTGTGTGTGTGTTGATAGATTCGCTATGTTCTTAAGTGTTAGTGGGAAAATGTTTAAGTGATTCAAATCCTTGTTTCGATCACTAGATTTCTCTATATTCTCGAGCGATTGTTGTATAAGTGTACTTGCAAATCACTTATCAATAAAAGTTTTCATTCTTCAATATTCATTTATTCAATATTCGCAAAGAATAGCATCCTAGCGGAGGTTCTGCATGGGCCGAGACCGAATTCAAAGCAAACGCAAGAATTGCGGGAATTGACAACTCCCATTAAAGAGTGGATACGGTTTAATCAACTTTAGCTTTAAATTGCATACCTTACAACTTTGCTTTACTTTCTACTTATACTTTCTATTTCAAAGTTTATGATAAGTCTATGTTTCATAATGTTTATTTCGTGTTAAGCCTTTTATATTAATCAAGTTATATACCTTTGAGTTAACTTTAAGAGTAGTTTCAGGATTAACAAGATTGTGCCTAATCACTAGATATGTGATTTTAACCCTGTTTAGTGAGCTAACATTTTTTGAATGGTAACTTGTTAAATGTGGCTATGTGAGAGCGACCCATACTAAGCATAGTAATATTGTTGTCCAGGTTTATATAATTGTATTAATTCATTTGCACTAGATTTAGAAAAGTCATTTCATGTGTTGCTCTGCGGTGAATCATTGAACATTTGAGTGTCTAGAACTGATTATGTTAAATTAGTCTACTAAAAGTAATAACTTTGTTGAACTTGCATGTTTTCTTTGCTATACCTATTTCGTAGGAAAAAATCTATATATTTAGAATCTCTAGTCTTCCATACATATATCTATCCATTCTTCATTCTAATCCTCCCAACTAAAATCCAAAAATATTGTATTTTCTTTATTCCGTTTTTCTTGTTGATCTTTAGAGCTAGTCCTTCCCTGTGAGATCGCTATCTTTTAAAACTATGTCATAAATGTATACTTACAGTGGTCACCATTTTTCTATTTAGATAAGCGGTACTGATAACACCTATTCATATTTTGAACTTATATCTTATCGGTAGGAAAGTGGGAGATAAGGTTTTTGGCTTTATTATTAAATAAAAAATCCTAGGAGTTATTAAAGTTAAAACCTTAAGAACAGTAGCCATGTGAGCATAAATGTGCTTGTGGGCCACTAGCACGGGCTAGCGCATGCTGGTAGCTGCAGGCCCATAAGGGTGCTTAGCAGCACTTGCATGGTCCTGCAGTGCAGGCCCACCAACTATCCGCAAGTGAGGCTTGTAGGAAGTCCTGCAAAGCCTTGCTTATGTGATAAGGGAGCCCACATGGGCTTCCCTTGGTTACTATGCATGGCCCACCATAGTGGGCTATCCGAGCGGGTTGACCCATAAAGCTTTGAGCTCCGCATGTCATTTTTCTTGTGGGATGGGGATTTTCCCCATCCCACATTGAAAATAAGGGGAGCAATTTTATTCCCCTCCACTATAAATAATGGCCTTCTCCTCCTACACTTTCTCCATACTTCAATTTAGCCTTCCTTCTGATTTTTGACTCCTTTTTCTTACTAGTTTTTTCGAGATCCTCCATGAGTTTCTTTAATATTTGCAAGATTTCTTTTGAAGGCTTTATACTATTTTGGAAAAGAGTCTTCATACTTATTTTTGGGTTGGTTTACGAGTGGTCTAGCAACTTCTTGCTAACCAGCGAGTTCTCCCTCCACATGAGGTTTTGGTTGATGGGGTCCGTGTGGGTTTATCATAGTCCTGGTTTGGAGGCTTGTGCTAATGGAGTGCTATCGAATTGTTCTAAGAGATCATTGCACCACATAAAAAGAAGGCACACATAAACTAGTAATGCTCTAAACTTAGATGCTAGGTTTCTTTTAATATGTTTTATAAATATATAGCTTCTATGGAACATTTCAATTGAGATTATGTCAATCATGCCATGCTTAGAAGGTTCCTTTATGAATAATATTTTAATTTTTTGAAATTCCTTCGGGCAAGTTCTCATGTGTTGGTCTTAAACGGCTTAAATAAACAGCACAGTGGGGGTGAATGCAGTTCTTCGTTTCTTTTTAAGGCTTAAAAAAATATTTTACCAAATTTAGCTTTTAGATGCATGCTGAGTTAATCATGATGAGCTGGGTCTTAAAATAATAAACTAGACAGCTTTGCTGGCACAATATATCCTCAATCGCTGCTAAGTACTTTACTAAACTCGGATTGTTTTTTCAAGCAGAACTAATTGAATAGAAAGTATGATGAATGAGACATCGTGAAAAGGCAAAGATATGGTTAGAACTTCAACTTTTATCTTGGCTCAACCTCTAGCATGCCTCCAATCCCCAAATTCCTTTCCCAGCTTTAATCCACTAGTGATTCATTCTTTCTTTAAGAGGAGAAGCCTTTACGACGGGTAGAAAATATTACAAAAAGTACCCTCCTTTCTAACTACATCTAAAATGAAGTTTAGGTACCCTTCCTAAACTGACACTCAGATTTAAAAGAAATTTCAAACAGAAGAATTCAACTTATAGAAATGTTAAATCCTTTTACAATGTTAAATATTAAGTGCTATTCTCTCTATTACAAACCGACATTAACAATAAATGTTTGCTAATTGCTTGATTTGGAATTTCTTGAGGCTGGGAGTATTTGAATAGAGTTTCAGCTCTTAGAGAAATTCGAGGTGATTCACCAAGTTCGAATGTCTAATCCGTTCTTTTATTTATAGTTGAAGGTCTTGGAATTTGCTATTGCAAACTTCTCATCCTGACAGCTCTTTAATATATCTTCTCTTCAAAAATATTTTGAATTTTCCCATTGGAGATAAATTCTAGGACGTTTAGAGATAGAGATTTCGAACATTGAAATACGAGATTAATTTGTTATCCTAAAGCATAAAAAACTTGTTTATCTTTAACCAATCCATTCAAATAGAGAGTTGCACCAGATGCAACATGGAATTCTACCATTCGTTGACTTGCTACTGTTGTAGAGTTGTGCGGAGACATTGAGAAATGGCATATGTTAGAGGATTCCTTTTTTCTTGGACTTTAGTAAGGAATCTCCAACATTCCATACTGACAGCTTTTGTTTGTGAGGACCACTAGAATATCTTCTTTAATTTCAGTGCCTTTTCTCTTGAAAAGCATCAAAGGAATATTCTGTTTCTCAAAGAAACTGTTAGTAGCACGTGTGTCATTTATTTCTCTAAGTATCAAAGATATACAACTTTTTCTTACAAAAACTAACTCAGCACAACTGAGTAAATATCTTATGAACTATTTAATACTAAGCTCAACTTTACTTTTCTTACTCTAAACCGTAACTTAATTAATTGCTCAATTTACTGAGTGTGTTTCCTTTAAATAACTCGAGTAAACTTCATTAATTAAGAGTATACTTTGTACTCAATTAATTTCACTATCATAGTCAGTTTGTTATTTCCAAAACTTTCTAAGTATTGTGAAGTACTTTTAACTTGGGTTCAATAATCTCCCCCCATCTTCGACTAATAACAAACTAGGTAGTAGAAGAGACTAATTGAATAAATAGTTTACAGATATCGAAATACCTAGTAAGTGATGTAAGACTTCCCCATGTTGAGTGAATTTCTTTAGTCAGTTTGGACTCCCCCATACTAAGTGGATCTTCTTCAAATTGCCTATACTAGATACATTGGCTTATTTGTGATGCTGAGAAGAAGAGGTCTGTCTAGATGGCTTATGTTGATAAGAGGTTTGTTGTTGATGTTTATGATGATGAGGTCACTTCAGAAGAGATTCCTTTTGAGATTAGTAGTCTTGAGAGCGTCTTCAACTACCTTCTCCCCCTTTGATATATGTCCTTGTATAACTTGTTCAAGGTAAACATTAAATGAGTCCAAAGCAGACTGAAATTCCCCCTGCTTCCCAATGATTTGAGGGGAAATCTCCTGCTCCAGCATCTCCTTTCCCTTATTGGAGAGAAAATCTTGGTCATTCATTTCAGTAAGGAGCATATGATGACTTCTAGAAAGATGAGCTATCTGATCGAATCCCTAACATGTGAACTATTGAAAGCACTATAATAGAACTCTGAAATCTAAGGCAGAGAGAAATCTTCAGCTTCGCTTCCAAGTCTAGCATCTTTGGATAGATGGATGACTTGCACCTTGTAGTGTAGTCAATGTCCTTAGAGTCATACATCTCATTCATCACAAGCTATCCTACATTCTTCTGAAGTTCCTCAATTTTTCCTTTAAGCACATTGAGCTTCTTATGTACTGAGAGACCATTTTCAAGGTTTAAGGACTTAGCAGTTTCAAGGAAGAGCTTGCTCATGGAGTCAAAGATGGCCTTCTATGCCTTTGATACTTTATCATCTGTGTGATCTTTGATCTCCTTGCATACATTATCCAAATTGTTGGTTAGAGAATCAATGTTCAGCATAAGCTTTTGGTCAGCTTTCTTTCACACCCCATTGACAACTTTCAGAACTTGATCAATTTTGTTATCTTGGATCATGATGAATCTAAACATCATCTCCAACACTTTCTCCATGTCGTGCCCTATATCTTTGGTGGTCTCCACCTCTCTAAGCACATGTTCAATTTTTCAATCGGTGCTCTTCTTGATTTTGGCTTGCTCTTCACCAAACTTATGGAACTGTGTAGTTTGAGTTTCCAGTGTGGAGCTCAAATTACTCAACAGTAGCATCTACACTACCCTTAATGTTTTTTGGAATTACGTTAGTGAGTGTAGTAGACGTGGGGATAGATATCACAACTACGCCTAGCTAAGTTGCAAAATTCGATAAGCCAGTTAAGATGAGAGCTATCTTATAAACCATGTTTTTAGTGCTCTCCCTGGCAAGGTGATTTCGAATCATAAATAAGCTACCTTGAATTTTCTCAAACTCCTCAAAGTAGATTGATTTAGAAGGAAAACTTATGTGTTCATCGACCTCAGCAAGCTTAGCCTTGGGCTTGGAAGACAAGTCCTTCAATTCGTGGGCTAGCAACAATTTTCTAACTACCCCATCTAACTCAACATCAGATTTAAGAATAGGGAATTTCTTCCTAGAAAACTCTCTTATCTAAGACAAGATTGATGAATCAGCCATGTCCTCTTAGACTAGCTTACTACTTGGTTTAGGTAGTTCACAGGCTGTAAAATTTACCTCATCACCAGTACCACTTGCGTTTCCATGTTGAGTGGAGTTCTCAGCGTTAGGAACTTCTTTAATAAGAGGGATTAAAGGGGTTGAGGATGGGTTTGAAGAAATGGCAGGTTTAGAGGTTTGTACATTTGAAGAAGTGGGAATTGGCTGAGATTTTACAAGGGAAGGGATTATTTGAGTTCGGGGAAGAGAAGAGGCAATGTTTTGAGTATGTGATGGAGAAGAAATTGGAGAAAAAGAATTTGAAAGAACTTGCATAGAAGAATGTACAATATTTGTGGAATTAGGTTGAGGATTTATAGTGGGAGTGAGAATTTTAGAATTTACAAGAGAAGAAGTTGGGGGATGTACAGGAGAAGAAGAAGGGTTAGGATTTACAAAAAGAAAGGGGGTAGGATTATTTAAGAGTACTTCTAGGTTAGCTATTTGACCTAAGGATGGGTCAGCTTGAAGTACTTTAGACTGAGTAGGAAGTTCCTCAGTTTAAGTGAATTTGGATGTGGGGATGGAGGTGTTAGGAAGATCAGACTCTTCCTAATCAAGGATAACGGTTGCTCCACCATCCTCATCACTACTCACCACTTGAATGTTCTTCCTTAGTGGCTTATTGGTGGTAGTGCGCTTTTGCTAAGTTCACCTTCCTTTGGAAAGAATTTCCTCCATATGGGTTGCTACTGAATCACTTAAGATTTCAAGGTCCTCTTTTCCTTTCTTTGAGGTTCCCTGCTCCTCAATTACTTCAGTCACCTTAAGCTTGCGCTTCCTCTAGAGTAAAGACTCATATGCCTTCACAACACCTTCTTCTATTTCAGCTTGCAACTTTGCCTCAGCTTCCCTCTGAGTGTGAGTCTTAGCTTTCATCTACTTCCTTTGCCTTGCTGGGGGCTGGGCAGTCGTGACTCCTACTCTTTCTTTTACTGGGCTAGCTCTAACTCTATAAGAGCCAGCTTTAGCCTTAGGAGAGGAAGCTGTTGAAGTAGTTGTTAGGAGTTGCTCTAGCTGAACAGATAAAGAAATATTTTCATTGGTCTCCTCGCTTGATCCCTCAAATCAACCACAAAGGGATCCTCATCCTCCTTCAGCATAGCTTTTGGTAACACTTTCAGTTCTACCCTTGCTTTCTTCAGCGTCAGTTCCTCGGCCTTAGTATAGTGGGTGTGAACCTGCTTATACTTCAACTTGCTGAAGTGGGGCATAACCAGTACCCTATTCACTAGAATGACTATCTCCCCTACGCCATCCAAAAATGGGGCAATCTCCAACCGCACCACCTTCATCAAAGCGATGATGAGGTAACCAAAATGGTAGATGATAGTAACCTTGGTCAAGTGATGTATAAGCAACACTGGCCAATTAAGTTTCTTGCCTTCTACCATGTGGTAGATCAGAAACCTCTCGAAGTAGGTGTAGCTGCTCAGAGACCCAATCTTGGGTAGCAAAAACTTCACAAGAAGCTCATGACAGGCTCTTGCTTCCCAACTCATCCCCGACTAGCTATTTCTCCAACTCCATAGTCTACGAGGAGTTCCCAATATGCTTGGACAGCCACCTTCTCTTTGTCTCTAATCTTCCTCAGCATGATACCCTTTAATGGCATATTCAGCAGGCTCAATACAAGATTAGCACAAATGAGGTAGAAGACATTGTTGAACTCCAGCAGAAACACATCTTCAAATCCCTCAATGTGTAGAGGGTGGAGTAGAAGCCCTTGATGAGGCTCTTAATTGCAGGGCCTTCAAGAAAGAGAAACTGGCTGAAATTCTGCTGCTTAATGACCTTGTGCAAGAATCTATTGACCATCAGGCTCTAATAGTTCACTTCAAATGCTGCACTAAAATCCAGATCTTCAATCGACTCCACCTTGGTGAAGACGGTTCCAGCAAGGAAGGTGATTCTCTGCCATGATCCATCGATGTGAATGAACATCTTCTTCATGGAGAGTCAAGGTTCTCTTGTTAATCACCATTTCAAAGAGAGCAAAAAGGATTTTTTAGAGAGAAATTTTACTCTGAGAAAAGATTAGTGTGAGCATGGGATTTTGTACCAGCTCGAGAGTTCAATGATGATGGCTTTTTGGGATATTTATCCTCAAATCACACGATTTTAGACCATCCAACAATCTTCAAATGGGAGTCTTCCTTACCGCTAAACTTAAAAGGACTTTAATTCTGAAATTAACTAAAAAATATAAAAATACAAAAAAAAATTAGAAAACGCCACCGAGAACAGGATCCGGAGCCTGCCTCGCCGATATTTGGAGAGGTACGGCTCACCAGAAGGCCTGGTGAACCTCGCCAGACTCTACTGAGGCTCACCAGGGGCCTGGTGAGGCATGCCAGACACTAGCGAGGATCGCCAGGGGTCTAGTGAGGCTTGCCTCACCAAATTGGCAAGGCAAGCTGCGCCAGGGAGTTTGGCGGGCTCGCCAAACTCCCTGGCGAGCCTCGCCAGCCTCACCAAAGGGGTTGGCGAGCTAGCCTGCCACTCTGGTGAGGTTGCCAAACTTTTTGGCAACCCCACCAAACTTTTTTACCATTTTTGGATTTTCCGGGATTTTTCTATAAATAGTCGGACATTTTTGGATTGAAGGGGGCTCGAAAATTCAGAGAAAATTCACTTCTTCAGATAAAAAAAACAGAGACAAATACTTTCTTTTCTTCTAACATTTTCTTGGATCCAAAACACTTTTGGATCCCAAATTTCTTCATCTTAAAATCAAATTTCTTCATCTTTTTTTCTTCAAATATCCTCACATATTCTCGAGTCTAAAACAAATTTGGAACCCGAGTCTGATTATCTTTTTGGATAAATAAAGACTTATTTTTCCAATTAAACTACAATTAACTACAAAAATGAACGAGGAACACTTCGGGGGATCAAACGGATACGCCAAAGTGGATTCATACCGCAAGGGTAAGCCTCTGAGTTCCTAGAACTACTAATTCCATGGTCATCTTCTGCCTTCATCTTTTTTCTGATTTTATTTGTGGACCTAGGAATTATTTTTATTCCTTATTATTGTAAATTGTGTTGTAATCTCTCCTTCATCTTTATTTCTTTCTTTATTTTTTATTTTTTATTTTTATGATAGAATACCCTAACGAAGGGAATTAAAATTATTCTCGGATAACAGACCTCACCTTATGCCATGTGATAATTTTTACTAATAAAATTGATTAACATACGTGTAAATAAAAATGAACTATTTGTATTTAAAATAATAACTTAAATCGTCGATGTTTTAATTAGGCCACACGGGCCTCGCTAAAATCAAATCGAACATATGTGCCATATTTCGTGCTAACCTTTGTGGATGCAGATTAGATGTAGGCCTAGGATTTACTTTCCTTCGTATATGGCACATATGTTCGATTTGATTTTAGCGAGGCTTATGGAAAATGTATTAATAGGTTGGCGGGCGGTTGCATCCCCCGATTTTTGGAAGCCTTGTAATCTTTATTTCTCCCATTTATTTTCAGTATTTACTTACTGCTCTATGTATGATTTATTATTTCGCATTGTGGATGGCTTATTATTTTGCAATACGTGAATCACGCATATAAAGTCTAAAAAATGAACTAAGTGCGAATATGCGTAACTAAGAAAATATGATTTTCTGTAGATGTAATATAATGTGATCACATAAGAAATAAGTAACTTATCCCAGACCCGAATCTCTGCGTCTTGGTGGATAGTCCCCTGGACGTTAAGCCTCACTGGACTCTAATTCCTGGAAAGAGCTAATCCAGGTGGCGACTCCACACTAAGAGACTACGGATTCGTTTTTTACCAAATCTAAACTATTTTTCACTCTCTCTTTCAACCTTTTTACCAGGTCCCCCGACCTGGTGCTTTTTTTCAAACATCCCGGTGGACCGTGCCTCTCATTTTCAGCGCGCTCTCGGCCCACCACTCTGTGTCGCCCACTCATAGTGGCGACTCCATTGGGGATTTTTCTAAAAAAAATTTTTAAAGGTTTTAGATTTTGGATAAGTACCGAAAATTATTGATCACATTATTTCGTTTTCTCTTAATTATGACATATTCATAATAACGCATTGCAATAAAAGGGATTAGCCTATAAGTCTAAGGTACCCCCATTACCGTGAAGCTCTCTCTTGTACTAATCTGCCTCAATGAGAAAAGATAGTACTTGAGCGGGTGGAACAATTGTTGCCATATCACATGTACCTCCCTCAACCCATTTGGGGAGAGGCTTGGAGCGTATTTCAGTGCAACAAGAATCTTCTACATCAACAACCCATTTACAAACCTCATGTAAATAAACCATAGGCATTTTCCCTAGGGTGTTAGCCAAACACACGATCATGCATTATATTTTTCTACAGGTGCGCTCCTTAATATCCTTGTGGTACTAAGAAGAACAAAACTTAGGATAGAGACTAGCAAAAAACCCTACACATGGGAGTTGTATGGTTGGAAGTTTGGACTTTGCATGCTATGTGCTATGTGTATACTACTTTCAATTTGTCACTGAACAAATGTCATGCTAACCACGAATTTTTATGCAGACACTTGAACGCACACACTCATGATAATGTACATATAACGATACCAAACCAATATCACATACACTTAGGCACAGTTGACACTATAGATTGTGTCACCCTAGGATAACATAAAACCACTTAGGAATATCACTTAACCCTTTTCAGCGAGATGTCCACTTGACATCCCTCCATTAGCCTGTACATGGCAAACATATCTTTCTTTTACTATGTGATGTCCACTTGACATCCGATAGTTAGACTGCAAGGGGCAATAACCTTTCCACCACATTACCCATGAGATGTCCACTCAACATCCAATTCACAACCCTTCCGAGGTAATTATACATACCAAAAGCCCAAACAGGGAAATACCTACCCAAAACCATTTTTCCCACATTAAAGGATATCCTAGTTGATGTCCTAACCTAAGCCCACACGAGGTAAACTTACTTCAAAAGTATTACTTTACCAGGGTATACGCCTCATACCCAAATCATTCACCCACACGAGGCAATAATTCAAGTATCACCACATACCCTCAAATAGTGATGACTACACTGGTATCCGAAACTCCACCCTAATTGGGCAAAATAACCAAATCATTCTTTAGGTTGCTACATACAGTAGTTGTTTTCATTTTATTAGGGTATGTCACACTGCTTACTCGGAAAAATTTTGACCTTCTCATTCCATGAGACCTAGTTATAGTAGAAAACCTCAAACCATTTATCTATTACCACATCAGTAACTTAGTCACCTCACTTACATCACTCATATTACGATGTCACACAGACATGGTACAAATCTCAAATCCAACCCCTGTTGTTAGATTTTCATTTTCATAGGTTTTCATTTTCACCTAACGACTAACCTGTCTATTTCAAATGGATTGACATACATGTTATTTCACATCATGGCATGTTAACCCCTTGTGAATGCAGCCATAACATTAAAAATCTCACGCATTTCCTGCATCATGAATCATATCATGAATCTTACATGCATGGTCTAATATTCTGCTCGTGTATCAAAGGGGCTTGGAAGAGGCCTGCTCACCACCAGGTCCGCGTTTCCCCAATTATGGCCAATCTGGAGGGGGTTCCATACACTGACTCAAGTGAGGACTCGTGTTCACACTCAGATTCAGTTCAACGCACTGTTATGGCCCATCCACAAGAAGAAGGTGCAAGGGAAGATCGACCCGTCTTTACAGGATAAAATTCTCAATAGTCATCAGTGAGCATCGAGATTGCAGCTGCCTTGAATGCCTTTGCCAACAGCGAACAACTAGCATCACTCATTCGCCAACATGTTGGAAGGACCTAGAATGCAGTGTTTAACTCGGAGGTCACTCTTAACAATGGAAATCCAACTAGATGGCCTGAGGTAGGAGGACCTCCCACCTCACACATGATGCCCCTACCTCCTACTACCTATTACCAGTTTGGGGTAGGACAAAGTCATCCTATCAAACTAGCATTCTCACCAGAGCCTTTCTACCAAGGAATGACCCAACACCCTATTCCTAACTGGAGTACGTCGGTTGCCTCACAATTCCAGGCACCTCAACTGCCCCATTTCGTGGCATATCCCCAAGGGCAATATGGCTCTTATCCAAGCGCAAGGAAATCCATCCTCCAACAACCTGGCATGGCGGAACTATGGCAACAGTTCTTGGCCATTTATGGTGGCCACCTAAGAAACACATACCCTGCACAACTGACAATCGAGGATGAAGACAGCTTGCCCCCAAACTTTGCAATGCCGCAGTTTAAGAAGAACGTAGGATCTAGCAACCCTCACGCTCACTTGACGCATTATCAGATAATGATGAGAGCATTGAGGGTCAGCGATCAAATGATGGCTAAGCTCTTCGTCATCACCTTATGAACGAATGGTACAGCCACCTTTCGCTGGACATAGCCACTGATTGGAACAGCCTTGCTCAAGCTATGCTAGGGTATTATGGTTTCAACTCTCAAATGGAAACCACAATGCAACATTTGGAGGTTATAAGGCAAAGGCAGTGTGAGAGCTTCAAATCCTACTATGCACGTTGGATAGCCACACAGGTCAGGCTTCGAGCTCGCTTAACTCTATCAGAGATGATAACCAAGCTACTAGATGGTGCACTGCCATCATACAGGAATAAGTTTGGGTTAGACATCTTCTTGAGCTACCAAGAAGTGTTTTAGAAGGTGGATAGGATGGAGCACTTTGAATCTATAGACACATCCTAGGGGGATTAGCACCCATGATTGATGATGTAATAAATTAGCATTTAGCTACTTAACCTACGAGGCTTCTTTTGAAATATTTTTGAATAAATTGAACATTGTTTATTTGCTTGATATTTTATCAATGACATCATGCATTCTCATAAGCATATACATATTGGTTTTAGCACATGTGACACATCATTTCATGAAATTAATTTGGGTATAAATGGATTCCCCATAATAAATTCAAATGATTTGACTCTTTAAAGAAAGTGAGAGATAAATAAATGTACTTAGACAACGCGTGATAGTAATTACCTCATCATACAAGGAAGAAAGATCAATGAAAAGATCTCCAAGCATGAAACGTCAACTAACTCGATCAAATGGATGAAGCATGCAAAGATCAAAAGGATCGAAACTAGAATAAGGCCATAATGTCGACCAAGCAAGTTGGGACCAAACAAATGATGTAGGGCCACAAAGAAGGAGTCAGATTGTTGAACATATCAATAACTCCATCACAACCATTCACGAGACCAAACAAATGATGCAATGCCACAAAGAAGGAGTCAGGTTGTTAAACATGTCAACAACTCCATCACAACCATTCATGAGGATAAACAACTAGTGCAATGCCACAAAGAAGGAGTCAGATCATTGAACACATAGACAACTTCATCACCACCGGTGCAATAATATAAAGGAGTCAGATAGTTGAATACATCAACAACTCCATCACACGGATCACCACCATTAATGGGATGATCAAACAAAATACTAAAGATGAAAAGGAGATAGATAGTTGAACACGTCAACAGTTCCTTCACATAGGTTGCTATTATTTGTGGGGCAATATCGCACCATCAAAGGAAACGTCGATGATCAAGACTCATCATCACATACATGTCAAGCTAGCAAAGCGGTAGGAGCACCAACCAATCGATCAGAATCGCTAAACGAAACAATGAATGAAGTCATAGACATGGACGGTGAATGATCTACCAAATCTTACACAATTGCTATCATGCATAGGTGAAAGAAATAAATCAATAAAAAGCAGTACAAACAAAAAATAAATTTGTAATTATCCTGTCAATTAACACTCGGTTAGTTGAGTAAATATTAGGGCTTCTTTTCAAAATAGAAAAAGAATAGTCCACTGAGTTGAAAACTTGAAAAGGGCGGCTCAGGAAAATCATAGGACATTGAGAGAACCACATTGGTTAGAAAACCTGAGAGGGCTAATTAATGGCGGGAGTCAAATCATTTGAAATATTTATACCCCTGTTAAGTTCATCCATGAGTTGTCATTTTTGCTGAAGCTTTATGCATATGCTTATTTTGATTGCTTGCATGCCAATGGTAGAATATCGCAAGTAGACATCCAAAAAATGAAAAAATAAAAAATAAAGAGTATGCTGGATTGAAAACCTGAAAGGGCTGTCCAGGCAAAAATTAAGACAAGGTTCGATGGATTGAAAACTCATAAGGGCGGTCTATTCAAAAATTAGGATAAAAGAAATATCAAATTCATCATCTCCTCCTCAGAACGGTACGAGATCATATACCTTCAACGCTTCAGGCAAACGGCTTCTAAGTGATCATCACCAACATAATGCGGGATTAACTATTCATCCTGACTTTCCTCAAATCAGATCCAAGTTATGAACTTAAACCTGATTCAACGAACCCATGGTCATCGTTTTGAGGGAGTCGTTCATGGAATTCTTAAAAAGATAAGTCATAGGGGTAACCATGCACTAGCACAAGAGAAGGCTCTTCAATGAACGAAGACCACAACAGATGAGCATACATCATATGATAAATATTGTTTATGCATAAAAAAGCATGCATACATTACATTCACATCATGACATTTTTAGGTAATGACGATGCCGAATTGGGGCAACACTGTCCCGATAAACAAGAACCTCCACCTGCACATGAGGAACCTACAAACAAGACAATGGCCCACTCAAGCCTAAAGTCAACATTACAACAAAAGCCTCCTACAATGGAGCGGTTTCTGGGATATCCTTGAATTTCTATTTAACTTATTTACTTATCATGTTTTAATTTTTGATTGAAGGGGCAAAAATTTTTATTTCGCATAAACTCAATCAAATAATTAAAACATTCATCATCAAATGTATTAACGTTATACTTTTCTCCGACTTATCACGGGAAATAAATCAGAGACATCTTTGAAACAAATCTACAATCATCACAAGGGGTATACGATGACCACAACCGAAGAATGACATGGTTGCCAATCATTAAAGGGACACCGTAGATAGAAACGGTCGACCCGCCCATAAGGGGTGCCAAGTACCTAAGGGATTCTGAAGAAAGAAATAGACAACGCTATGAAGACACAGTGCTAGAAAGGAAGGCCTATGTTATCACCAATTAGGAACAAGAAGTCACAAACCACATTAGTCAGGTATTCTCTATCCCTACGCTCTTTTCATGTGATCCTACTAGTTATACAACCAGTAATTATCACACGAGGGGCAGCTGTGAGCACG
This sequence comes from Euphorbia schlechtendalii, assembly GCA_949673415.1. Taxonomy (NCBI): domain Eukaryota; kingdom Viridiplantae; phylum Streptophyta; class Magnoliopsida; order Malpighiales; family Euphorbiaceae; genus Euphorbia; species Euphorbia schlechtendalii. The sequence continues at coordinate 16,074 of CATIWQ010712315.1, forward strand.
TAATTTTATACCAACTCACGCGTTCAATGATGATGGCTTTTCGGGATATTTATCCTCAAATCACACGATTTTCGATTGTCCGATGATCTTCAAATGGGAGACTTCCTCGTCGCTGAATTTAAAAGGTCTTTAATTCAGAAATTAACTAAAAAATATGAAAATACATAAAAAAAATTTTGAAAATGCCACCGAGAATCGAATCCAGAGCCTGGATCACCGATATTTAGAGAGGCACGCTAGACACTAGCGAGGCTTGCCAGCAAGTCTGGCGAGCTTGCCTAACTCTTTGGCGAGGCAGGTCAGCCTCGCTAGAGGGGTTGGTGAGGTCGCCAAACTTTTTGGCGACACCGCCAAACTTTTTTGCCTTTTTTGGATTTTCTGGGATTTTTCTATAAATAGTCGGACATTTTTGGATTGAAGGGGGCTCGAAAATTCATAGAAAATTCTCTTCTTTAGAAAAAAAAAACACAGACAAATACTTTCTTTTCTTCTAAAATTTTCTTGGAACTAAAACACTTTTGGATCCCAAATTTCTTTATCTTAAAATCAAATTTCTTCATCTTTTTTTCTTTAAATATCCTCAGATATTCTCGGGTCTAAAACAAATTTAGAACCAGAGTCTGATTATCTTTTTGGATAAATAAACACTTATTTTTCCAATTAAACTACAATTAACTACAAAAATGAATGAGGAACACTCCCGGGGATCGAACAGATACGCCGAATCGGATTCATAATGCAAGGGTAAGCCTCTGAGTTCCTAGAACTATGAATTCCATGCTCATCTTCTACCTTCATCTATTTTCAGATTTTATTTGTGGACCTAGGAATTATTTTTATTCCTTTTATTTTAAATTGTGTTGTAATCTCTCCTTCATCTTTATTTCTTTCTTTATTTTTAAGTTTTATGTTAGAATACCCCAACAAAGGGAATTAAAATTATTCCCGGATAACAGACCTCACCTTATGCCATGTGATCATTTTCACTAATAAAATTGATCAACATACGTGTAAATAAAAATGAACTATTTGTATTTAAAATAACAACTTAAATTATCGATGTTTTAATTAGGCCAAAAGGGCCTCGCTAAAATCAAATCGAACATATGTGCCATATTTCGTGCTAACCTTTGTGGATGCAGATTAGATGTAGGCCTAGGATTTACTTTCTTTCGGATATTGCATATATTTTTACAGAAAATTTAATTAATAGGTTAGCGGGCGATTGCATCCCCTGATTTTCGAAAGCCTTGTACTCTTTATTTTAAGCATTTATTTTTCGCATTTACTTACTACTCTGTGGATGATTTATTATTTCGCATTATGGATGGTTTATTATTTTGTAATACGTGAATCATGCATATAAAGTCTAAAAAATGACCTAAGTGCGAATATGCATAACTAAGAAAATACAGTTTTCTGTAGATGTAATATAATGTGTTCACATAAGAAATAAGTAACTTATCCCGGACCCAAATCTCTATGTCTTTGTGGGCCATTCCCCAGACGTTAAGCCTCACAGGACTCTAATTTCTGGAAAGAGCTAATCTAGGTGGCGACTCCACACTAAGAGATGGCAGATTCGGGTTTGACCATATCTATAATGTTTTTTGCTCTCTCTTTCAACCTCCTTTCCGGGTCCCCGACCCGGTGTACCTTTTTCAAACACCCCGGTGGACCGTGCCTATGAAACTACGTGCTCTCAGTCCACCGCTCCGTGTCACCCACTCATAATTAGGATTTAAAATTTGAATGTAACCTCTCTCTTCATCTCCTTTCTGCTTTTATAGACTTCTTCAACTCATAGAGATAAGTGGCGCTTCCACAACTCACGATTAAAATTAACTTTGAGATGAACACTTAATCAACCACCTTCGTAAAATGGTGAGTTTTGTAGAAAATGGTTCCAATTCAATAGCACATCTTTTGAAAATGTGGGCTTTTGATTTTAACTACGAAACTGAATCTCACAGCATTACATTATTAAGTAGACGGTGTTATACAAGTGTTATCTCATTTAGCTGAGTTAAGATTTCCTCTTCAACACTTAGCCAAATTTCATGATTTTATCTTCACATGGGGTTCACCATACCAATAAGCTACCTTAGATTATTGAACTGCTCCTTACGCAATGGTTGGGTGAACATGTCTGCATGTTGTTCCTTGGAGGGAACATACTTCATCCTGATATGATCTCTTATGAAGTGTGTCTAATGTTAACATGCTTCATCCTGCAATGTTAAACTGGATTTTTGGATAGGTCAATTTCGCTCTTGTTATCACACATAACTTCAAGATACTTAGACTTTATACCATAATCTTCTAGTTGCTACTTGATCCATAGTAGTTGTGCTACACCACATCTTACTGCAACATACTCAGTGCAACAGAAATTTGCTTCTTGCTATTGCATTCTCCAAGGAAATGACATCCTATTGTGGTGCTTTTCCTCTCAAGCTTATCTCTGCCATAATCAGCATCTGTGAATCCTCATGGAGTGAAATCAGTGCTATTAGGATACTACAAACCTGCTTCAAGATAGTCTTGCAAATACAGGAGAATCCTCTACACCATTGCTAGATGTGATTCTTTAGGGTCAACTTGATAACAAGCATAGTAGCACACAACATATTATATGTCAGGCCTACTAGTTGTAACATAAAGAAGAGAGGTCATGATTCCTCTATAGAACTTGCTATCTACTATTTTTCCAGCTTTATCTTTACTTAAGACAGTATCAATGGTAATGGAAGTGGATATTGGCTTCAAATGCTTCATGTCAAACTTCTTCAAGAATTCTTTGGCATACTTTTCTTGATTGATAAAATTCCCACCTTCAGTCTTTTTGATTTGAAAACCAAGGAAGAAGTTGAGCTTTCCCATCATTGACATTTCAAATTCTCTCTTCATCTGCTTATTGAACTCTTTACAAAAATTCTCATCAATTGCTCCAAATATTATATCATCCACATAAATTTAGACTCGCAACACATCTTTCCTTTGCCTCTAATAAATAGAGTAGTATCTGCTTTCCCTCTTTCATAGCCTTTGCTAACTAGGAAATTGGTCAGCCTCTTATACCAAGCTCTTAGAGCTTGCTTCAATCCGTAGAGAGCTTTCTTAAGATTAAAGACATGCTTAGGATTCTTTGAATCTTCAAAGTCTGTAGGCTGACTCAAATACACTTCCTCTTGAATGAATCCATTTAGTACTATGCTTTTAACATCCATTTGAAACAATTTGAAGTTCATATGGGATACGAAAGCACATAGGATTCAAATAACTTCAAGCCATGCTATAGGAGTATAAGTTTCATCATAATCGATTCTTTCTTGCTGATTATAGCTTTAAGCACCAAGCCTAGCCTTATTCCTGACAACAACACCATATTCATCAAGGTTGTTCTTGAAAACCCATTCATGTCGATAATTTATTTTCCTTTAGGCCTAGGAACTAGATCCCAAACATCATTACGTTTGAACTGATGCAGCTCCTCTTCCATTGCGATCATCCAATAATCATCTCTTTCTGCATCTTCAAACTTCTTAGGTTAAATCAATGAGATGAAACTGGATGGCTCATCATCCTACTGAGCTGACCTCACATCATTATAGGATTATGAACTCATTAACTATGTTGTTAAGTAGCTGGTTGCGATGAGTCCTAATTTCCCTTGGTAGACTCAGATCAAAAATTGGAAATCTACAATAGGTTGTCTGAGATGGAGGATGATCTTCGCCATCGTTGAAGTTGATTGAAAGATCATCATCTTCTTTGACTTCCTCGGCCTCAATTTCTTGTGCTAGGTTAGGCAGCATCGAGAGTGGGATGCTGAGTTGATTAGCGTCCTTGTTTACTTCTTTGACATATATTTATATACCTTGTTGTTAGTTGAGTATCCTAGAAAGATACCTTCATAAGCTTTTGGATTAAACTTACCTAACTACTCCTTGGTGTTCAAAATAAAGCACCTATAGTCAAAAGATCTGAGATGACCAATCTTAGGCTTGTACCCTCGCAACATAGGGTTTTTTCTCTAGAATTGGCTAAACTAATACCCAATTCAAGATATAACAAGTTTTATGAATAACTTCACCCCAAAAGTACTTTGGTAGATTGTTATCACTCAACATGGATCGAGCCATTTCAAATATGATTCTATTCTTCCTTTCTATAACCCCATTTTGTTGAGGTGTATAAGGAGATGAGAAGTTATGGTCAATACCACGTGCTGAACAAAATTCTTCAAAATGAAAGTTCACGAATTCACGTTCATGATCACTTCGGATTCTACTAATTTAGTTCCTATTTAGTTCATTATCTGATTATTGAGTTTGATAAAAGATTCATATGCTTCATCTTTGCTACTCAATAAAACTACCCAAGTGAATCTCATGAAGTCATCCACAACCACCAACGAAAATCTCTTACCACCCAAGCTCATAGGCTGAATAGGGCCAAAAAGATCTAGGTGAAGGAGCTCCAATGATAGCTTAGTTACTACATGATTAATTGACCTAAATGATTTCTTAACTCGCTTACCGAGCTGGCAAGCTAAGAAAACTTTATCCTTCTCGAAGCTGATACCGGGTAAAACCACAACTAGTTCCTTTTTTTCTAATTTGGATATAATGTTCATATTTATATGACCCAACCTTCTATGCCAAAGCCATGAATTATCCTCCTTAAATACAAGACAAACATTAGTGGAGCAAGGGGATAAATCAATCATATACACATTATTGATTCTAGGAGCAAAGAGTATAGTTGAGTCAGTCTTACAGTTAATAATTAAGCAACCTGCTGAGTTGAATGTAAACTTTCTACCTTTGTCATAAAGTTGGGCTACACTAAGCAAGTTAAACTTGAGTCTTTTGACCAAAGAAACCTCTTCGATTGAAGGAGAGACACCAATAGTGCCACAGCCCACAATCTTCCCTTTTTTGTTATCTCCGAAGCTGAGACTTCCATTTCTTTTGCACTCCAATGAGATGAGCTGACTTTTATCTCCCATCATATACCTTGAGCATCTAATATCAAATTACCACATTCTAGAGTCATCAGTGGATCTAAGGCTCACCAGCAAAATAGTTACATTTTCTTAGGTACGCATGCTCTAGAGTTGGGTCCTCCCTTGTTAGTAGTGCTTAAGTTACTCTAGTCATAATCGTCATAATAACCATTTTTATGCCTACAGAGAACTATAGAATGTTCATCTTTTCCACAAAAACCACACACCATTTTAAAGGAATTATTCTTTGTAAAATTACGAGTTTAGTTACTCGAAGTTTGACTATTAGCTTGAGGAGGAACCCATTCCTTCTTCAAAGCTATTATCTCAGCAGTCAACTCATCTAATCGCTATGTGAGATTGCTGAAATTACATTTCTGATACTCATCTTTTTCTTAAAGAAAGCGGATATCAAGAGATAAGGAAGCGATAATGTCTTCCTGATTTTCACTTCTCCTCACTAGCTCTTAAATGTTTTTCCCTGACTTATTAGTCAGCTTCAGAGAAAACTCTTCATTGGACAAATGGATTTCAGAATGTACCTTAGCCTAAGAAGATTTCCCTTTTCTATGCTCAACTTCAGAGTCAGCAACGGTTTGACTTCTATTTGAAGTAGATGCTGAGCCTTCGCCTTTATCATTCTCGATCATCATTAAGCAGAGGTTAGTAAAATCAATTGCTTCTTCATCAGATGATGAAGATTCTTCTAAATCACTCCAGGTGGTACCAAGTGCCTCATTCTTCTTTGCGAACCTCATTTTATATATGTCCTTCTTGGTCTTAGGACAGCTTGATTGGATATGGTCTTTTTCTCTATGGCCAAAACATTTGATATCTTTGTTATGTTCCTTCTTGAGTCCTTTCTCAGTTCCTCCCTGGTGTTGAGTTGACATGATTTTAACAGGAAACTTCTTCTTATTGAGCTTCCCATCTTTCTTCATGAAGTGTTTGAAATGCTGGTCAGAAGGGCCATTTACTTATCAGAATCGCAGCTGGTGTATGCATCAGAGGAATCAGCTTTCAGGATAATGGCTTTGCCCTCTCTTTCCTTGCCTTTACTTCTTTTAGAGTCATCAGTATATTTTCTCAGGCTCATATCTTAAATCAGTAAGGTGCCTATCAGCTCATAATAGTTGTAGGTCTTAAGATCATGAGCCTCCTTGATTGCGCTCTTCTTGGCATCCCACACTAAGGTAAGAGTGTGGAGAATCTTCACCAGCTACTCTTCAATGAAATCCTTGCTAAGCCTCTACAGTTCATTAATAATATTAATGAACCTGCTAGTGCCCATCTGGAACATCTCAAACTCTCACAACATGAGATTGATCTTTGACTCCTTAACCGTATCAGTCCCCTTGTATGTAATTTCTAGCTTCTTCTAGATTTCCTGTGTTGTGCCGCAGCCTAGACCTTATTGAACTCTGTAAGATCTAGCGCATAGTGTAAGTAGTTGATGGCTGCGGCATTCTCTTTGAGAAGCCTTAAGTCAACGTCATCGTAGTCTTCTGAAACAACCGATAAACGTTACCCATTTCTAAACATAGTAGAAATTCAAGAGCCAAGCTCAATAGCGAGCCATGCATGCATGCTTTGAGATTGTATAAAGTTTTTCATGCGATTTTTCTAAAATGTGTAATGATTACCATCGAACAACAATGGCCTGGTTATAGATATTCCCTCCTTTAGGAGCATTGTCTGTCTTGAGCCAAACTAAAACTATTGTAAGCTATTTATGGATCTTTAACTCAAAGATGATTAGTCTATAAGCTGAGCACTACTCTAATGCTACTTGTTGGTCCTAAACTTCTTAAATAAATAGTAGAGGGGGTTGAATGTAATTCCTTGTTTCTTTTTATGTTTTGAAAAAATATTTTACCACGTTAAGTTTTTATATGTGTGCTGAGCTAATCGTCTTGAGCTAGGTCTACAAATAATAAACTACTCAGCTTTGCTAGCACAGTTTATCCTCAATCTATGTTGAGTACTTTACTCAACTCAAATTGGTTTTTCAAGCAGAACTAATAGAATAGAAAGTATGATGAATGAGACAGCATGATAAAGGCAAAGATAAGGTTAGTGATAAGTGTATAATTACACTTAATATCATACTAATTTTACACATTAAACACTATAGTTTAAGTCATTTTTGGACTTCATATAAAAGATTTAATGTGGCATATAGTTGTTTTTTATGCAAATGCAGATACTAGGTAAATCTTGGGAGTAAAATGATCAAAAGTTGAATTCTATGAAAAAAAGAGTTAAAAAGGTGCAAAAAGATAAGTGGAACCTAAAGATTTGGCCTAGGATGAAGCTGTCAAAGATCGGTGAAGTTGCAAGAAGAATTCTGAAGAAAAACTCAATTCATGATCGCAACTTGTACACTTCAGAGATAGAAGTCTGCTAATCAAAGATTCACGGTCATGACATATATATCATGGTCGCGACTTGGACGGTTTTCTAGATTTATCTTCATAACTACCAACCATCAGATAAGCATGATCAACCGCCATCAATCGCCAAAAATAAGACACCTATCAAAAGTCAACCAATCATGAAAAGGTGCCTATCCATTGTGGAGTATATCAAAGCTTCTCAAACAATCACAATGAAGAGATGCAATCATTCACCAATGGACACAACCATTCGTTTGGATAGAAGCAACCCTTTGAACTCTATAAATAGGGTTCCAACCCTTCGTTGCATCTATCCAAATGAAGAGTTGTGTCCATTGGTGATTGATTGCTTCTCTTCATTGTGATTGGTTGAGAAGCTTGATAAAATCCACAATGGATAGGAACCTTTTCATGATTGGTTGAATCTAATATGTGTCTTATCGTTGGTATTTGATGGTGGTTGATCATGCTTATCTGGCGGTTGGTAGTTAAGAAGATAAAAACAAAAAAACCATCCAAGTCGCGACCGCGATATATATGTCGCGACTGTGAATCTTTGATTGGCAGACTTCTATCTCTGAAGTGTATAAGTCGTAACCACGAATGATTGTCATGACCGTGAATTGAGTTTTTCTTCAGAATTCTCCTTGCAACTTGACCAATCTTTGACAGCTTCGATCCTAAGCCAAATCTTTAAGTTCCACGCATCTTTTTGTACCTTTTTCACTCTTTTTTCATAGAATTCCACTTTTGATCATTTTACTCCCAAGATTTACCTAGTATCTACATTTGCATAAAAAACAATTACATACCATGTGAAATCTTATATATGAAGTACAAAAATGACTTAAACTATAGTGTTTAATGTGTAAAATTATTATGTTATTAAGTGTAATTATACACTTATCATACCCCCACACTTAACTTTTGCCATGTCCTTAAGATAAATTCAACAGAAGTGTATAAATTGGTAAACAAGTTCGTACCTCATTTGGCGAAAGACTATTGCAATGAGTACCACATTCCCATATCGCAAAGAATTCAAGTAGATGTTTGAAATTTCCCAAAAATTAGTAATGTCCAATTTATATAGCTTAGTTGAATACTTTTGTTCTTAATGGAGAGTCAACTGAATCGCATCTTCATATAAGCGTTATATGCATGCTCGAATATTACCTTCTCTTAAGCATAATATAAAGTATAAAGGACATAGAAAGCACACTTTGATTAATTTCTCTCAAGGCATTTTTAGGTAACCTAGGATGCTCAAACACTCTCAGTGGTTGCATTTTATACTTCATACCACTCTCCCCTTTTTTCAGTGGTTGCATTTTATACTCCATACCACTCTCTCATTTTTTTCTTTTAAGCATATGTTTTTGAAGTACTTTGTACTTTGCACCCATTTTTCGTGCTATGCTTTCTTTTCTTTTCACTCAATGAATGGTTGCAGTTTCTGCTCCATACCATTCCTCACCTTTTGCATAACTCATTGGTTATCCTCTTTTTTTTTATTTTTCATTAATACCCTCATCCTTTATTGATCAATTTAAAAGTATTATGGCTATAGTTTCCAAACACTTTAAACATACTCGATACTTATAGGACCTATTCGAGATTTGCATATAAAACTCATAGTAAGAATACCATTAAATATTACTCCACTTAAACTTTTCGGAAGCATTAAACCAAAACTATACAAATTATACTAATTCATGTTGCATCGAAAGATAAATCGAAACTTACTTGGAATGTTGCTTTAGAATGTTACTCACCACTCATCCTTGCCAAATCGATAAATGTTTCTACTAACGCTCAAATTCAATATGCGCTCAAATTTTTGCACTAACATCAAACTTGTAAAACCTAACACTTATAATAACCTTGGACAATTGTTAGTAAAGCATAAGAAATGATAAATGTATAACTAACAAAATATCAAGAAAAATTATCAAATTTCTTCAATTTTTTAATTTTATTCATTTTTTTATTTTACGGGATTTTTACAAATGTCCCCCCCACACTTTAAGAACACAATGTCCTCATTATGAGATATTATAAAAATCAAAACTAAACACATAACTAAAATAAATAAGGAAATAAAAGAAAGAAATTGAACCCGTTCACTCTTCAGAACTTGAATCTGGTGGACTTGGCAAAATTTCCACGTTTTGTTGTCTGAAAAATGTAGTCAATTTCCAGTTCAAAGATATGTTTGATTTTGTCAGTTGACGCACATCTTGCTGAATTGAGGTAATATCCAAACATGCTTGGTCCACATCTTTAACAAATTTTCCTCTCCAAGTATCTTGTGTACTTCCCGAGGCTTGTCTCGAATTACCACTCTGAAATTGCATTTCTTCAACATCTTCATCTTCTGTTTGGTTTTCTTGAGTAGTAGAACCTTGTGTTAGTCTAAGGTTTCATATCTTTATTTCATATGGGAGAAATGTACATTTCCCTCCTTCTTCCTTAACCAATCCCGCTCTTTTCATGTATAAACCTCCCATAAAGTTGAACTTTTCTCTTGGATTATATTGGTACGGCAATTGGTTCTTCGCGCCCAAAATTATTCCACAAATCAAATTTGCACCTCCAACTCTAGCCTTTTTATGTGTAGTCAGACTAGTGATGGATTCCAGAATATACATCAGAAACTTTGGCCGAAATTGCAGAGTTGCGCACTCCAATACATCCAAGTCTTTCATCGACACTTTTGTTGTTTCGTGTCGAAGGAAAATGCTTTGAGAAATAAACTTGTGAAGGTAAAGAAGATCGTTTCTCCTAATATTCTTGTTGGACTAGTTCTTGACATCGTATCGATCCAATCCCGTTAACTTGGTCCAAACGTCCGTTAATTCGTAATCTTCATCCTTTTCAATATCATCAAAACTCTCTCCCAGTTCAAACCATTTGATTAAATCCATCATTGTATACTTGTATTCTTCTCCTTCATTTCTGAATTTCTTCTTCAAGATATTTCCATCATCTTCAATAGTAACCAAGAATTCAATAACCCATTCTTCATTAAAAGGAAATCGCATATTTACGAACTTATCCAATCCAGATAGTGAGATTACTCCTCCACTTTCGTGTGAATCCCAGCATCAATTGCAAAAGTAGGATCGTAGAAAAGAGTACCATAAAAATCAAAATTCTTGATTCGCAAGAATCTTTCCACTTCTTCATCACTATATATTGGAAAGGGACAACCAACTTTGTGTTGTTGATTCACCAATTTCTTCTTCCCTTTTGATGTAGTTGCTGTAGACTTCTTAGGAGCCATCGAACTCAAGAAAGAACTTTGCTTGATTTTTGAAAAACAGGGAAAATTTGATTGTTTTGCAAAGGTTTAAGAAGTAGAGTAATAGTTTTTGTGAAAACAAATCACTAAAAGAGGTTATATATAGAGAAATAAGGATAATTAATACCTCAGCAACGGATATATTTCAGATATAACCGTTAGAATATGGCTGTTGCAGCAATAACTACTGTGCAGTTCGCACAGGTCGCGATCACGAGAGTAAGTCGCGATCAAGACTTTTTCTTACTGAAAAATAGACTGTTTAAAACTATATGATCATGAGCGCGATATAGGTCGCGAACGTGATATGATAACATCCAAAATATTTTCTTCTTTCTTTTATTTTACTTAAAACTACACTAATTTAAAAACACACTCACAAAACAAAATTAAAATATACTACTATTTCTGCTCTTACCAAATCGTTCTATTTTTTATTCGAAAGACGCCAAACTTTCTCCCGAACTACGTGTACTTGGCATGCACCCGCTAGAAAGAAAACTTAATAAATAAGCAAGAAAAATATGTTAATAATAAAATAGCAAAGTAATAATAAAGATAAATCTAAATAATATATATATATATATATAATCTCTAGGACACAATTAACTTCCCCAACGATAACTTTGAAACACTATTGCCTTCCCCGGCAACGACGCCAAAAACTTGTTCGCCACTTTTGTACTGATAAGTTTAATCTAATTTGGTTCCAAAATCTCGTGAACTGTTGGCTATCAACTGCGCCAAAACCTTGTTCACATATAAAATGTAGGTGTTGTCAATACCCCTTACCACATAGAAAAATGATGATAACTGCAAGTATACAGTTGCGATGTAGTTTTAAAAGATATCGAACCCACAGGGAAGGAACCTGGTCTAAAGATAAAGAGGGAAGCTTAAAAGTAAATAAAATAAAATAAAAATAGTTTAGAGATTTTTGTGGGTAGGCAGATTAGAACGAAAAGTTGAGTAAATATAGATGTGATAGATTAGAAACTCTAAATGACTAGATTTTTCACTACGAACAAGTATAGAAGAGAAAACACGTTTAACAAAGATGTTTCGACACTCTAGATTATCTAACAGATTCGGTTCTAGATATTCATATGTTCAAAGATTCGCCGTAGAGCAACACATGAAATAACTTTTCTAAGTCTAGCGTAAAGGAAATAAGACAATTATGAAAACCTGGACAACATCAATACTATGCTTAGTACGGGTCACTCTCACATAGCCACATTTAGCAAGTTACCATTCCAAAAATGTTGGCTCACTAAACAGTGTTATATCACAGATCTAGTGATTATATATGATATTGTTAACCCTAAAACTATTCTTAAAATTAAAGCCAACGCATATAACTTGATTAACATAA